>JAGSPU010001538.1:0-23329 GCA_019321725.1 Paulownia fortunei
TTAAGCCCTTTCTTTCTCTTGATGTAAAGGGTTCACTAAAGAAGGATGGTTCTTGAAACACTCCAGATCAGAATGCACCATTCCTTTCAAACTCTTGAGACTGGCTTTAGCCCCATGAGACAGAAGATACATTGCAACCTGCACATGCCCTGCCTCAACTGCTCGGAGAAGTGGCGTGTAGCCTGTCCCATCCACGAGATCAACCCGAGCACCATGGCTAACCAAAAGCTTCACACTCTCCACATGCCCCTTGAATGCTGCTCTATGCAAAGGGGTCCAACCATTTTGATCCCTTCCATCAACCTTAGCCCCTTGAGCTAGGCAACTCTTCATCGTGTGCACGTCGTCTATTCTTGCAGCTCTATGCAATAAGTCTCCTAAGTGTAACGGATCATATAGGTGTGAATTGCCCTTGTCGACTGCCAAGGCAAAGGCGGTCTTACCTTCTTTAGTGACCGCGTACTTTGCAAAAACTGAGTGGTTTAGCAAGTATTCTACTGCCTTAACATGGCCTTCGTGTGCAGCATAATGGAGTGGTGTCCAGCCTTCACCATCCGTGATATCAACATCACTTCCTACTGAAACAAGAAACTGAAGGGCTTCAACTTGACCATGAATTGCTGCAAGATGAAGAGGTGTTTGGCCCTGAGTATTCACTGAATTCAAGTCAATATCCACGTAGCCCAAACACAAAATTTCCATTAAATCCACTCGGTTCATAGCTGCTGCAACATGTAAAAACAGATCAATCTTGTTGTCGATTACAGAACCGGACTCAATCAAGATTTGCACAGCATCAGTGTTTCCAGACTTAACAGCCAAGTACATCAGGGATTCTCCCTCTGAATCCCTGTCGTTAACATCAGCACCGGCCTCAATCAGGGCTGAGATGAAGTGTGACTTCCCATTGTCCGCAGCAATCCTGAGCAAAGAAGTGAGCTGAGATTCATCACACCAAGAAATGGCCTTTGAGAAAAGAAAATTGATTTCCAGGGACTTGGATGAAGGCGAAAGAAGAAACTCCACGACATGGGGCCCGACCAAAGAGATGGGAAGGGTGGCATCCTTGAAAATATGTGGCCCTGGCTTTGAGAACAGGCGGCGAAGATCATCCTGATGGGCTTTTCCGGTGGGAAGCATGGAGGATCGGACAAGAATCGTGTTTGGAGGCGTCGACAGAGGAGGCTGATCACAGGGCTTGTTCAAGAGGAGAGTGAATGATGCAGTGGAGAGAGGTGGGATAATAGAGAAAGGTTGTGCGAAGGAGAAGACTGATGGATTAGAAGCTGTGAGGGAAATGGCCACAGACATGGTGTGCATCAGGTTGGTTAGCTTGAAAGTTTGGCTACACTTTTGGTCTCTGATGAACAACAAGTCGAGCACCTGCACATCCGGCTTGATTAGTCTGTCCATAGCCTTCTTATTAGTCTGATAAAATGTGAACTGAATTGGGATTGATTTTGATAGAGATTTGAAGATGAATCAGGTGTATGAAGAAAGTGGTGATGATGGGGTTGATCTTTTCTGTTTATTAAACCAAGTGTTAATATTATATGTTCATTGTTTACGTAGTACTAGTATTATATATGGCATTGTATTCTTATATCAAGATATTTTATGAATTATGATTGGCCTATTATTGATAATGGAGTAGCAGCAGACAGTGACATTGAAGAATACAGGAGGCAAAGAACTTGAGAAATTTGAAAATCGAAGACCTTTTTGGCCAACGTCGGACAGTGAGAACGGAAAAATACAAACTTCTGAACATATATTAGTGAGAAAAGGATCAATAAATCCAACTTCTTGACCAGGCCAAACAAATTATTTCTTCATTTTCTATGAGCAACTAGGCAGCTCTCTCCGGTCTCCACTGTTTATGAAGTTGTTGGGGAGATTTCTTCCTCACATCTTTCGTATATAATCTCTCTCACAGAGTGAACGCGCCTATTAGGTTTGTGATGGAAGATAATCGTGTGAACGTAAGAGAAAGACTAGACAGGGTTATGAGTTGTTGACCCAACTGCAAGTAGGGGTGCAGGATTAAACCACTCAAGCTAACACAGACACTACTGCACCATTTTGGTTGATTGAGTTTGATTTGGACAACCCAGAGAGGATCAGTAAGAAAAGAAGTATGAGAATTTTAATGAATAGTATATCCATGCCATCTTAGACACAATACTCACCAACATAGGATAAAATATGGGATTTGTTTCAATCAAATGACTTGGTCAAACAGCATCTATGTGCAACTTCTGAGAAATGTAACTAAGTCTTTCTCATGACCACATCAGTCTATTCAACTTATTCCAACCAGAAAATTCCTCAGCGTGCAAACAAAATCAGAACATGGTTTTGAAGGACATTGGTGCTTACAAATCATCCGGTTATTAGCAGTGAAATTTGCCATCATTCTTGACTCTTGAGTATTTCCATCAGAAGGTTAATAAAAAAAACACGACACTTCAATACATTATTTCTGAAGATCTGGTCTTCTATCCTATAATATTAAACCGTAGCCATCGTTTTTGTCTGATAAAACTCTTGCATCTCATTTTAAAATGATACGATGAACTTATTCCAGACAAGTGATTTATGTTTGAGACAAATCCTGCTTCAACCAAGAAGTTGGTTTCCTGACTTCGTTTCAAAATTTTGATAATTTTTTATGGATCAAAATATACATTTTTAAACAGATAATTATTGAACACCTAAATGTTTTAAAATTCCAGCTGCAGCTCATAAGGCACAGTACCACAAGCACCAAGCTTTCAAAGATTTGCTCTATTGACCTTGTTGGTATCACAAAAACAACAAATATCATAAGGGTTTGGTACTATGCAAGAACACAAGAAACACAGTCTACTTTCCTTAAAATAACATAAGGAATGCAGTAACTATACTATATAGGATGGCAAAACAAAAAATTGGTTTGAGCAGCATTTGGTAATGAATGCAGATGTAGGAACCCAAAATGCCAAAAGATATGATAATAATAACGACGAGTACCAAGACAAAACTGAAAATCCAGGCCCCAAGAATTATATACACAAAATGTTTTAAGACCAAAAAATACATAGCATGTGTCCTGGAATAGTACTTCACAAGTATTATATAAATTTAAAGGAATGAAACAATGCTTGGCAAGTTATGTGCTTTTAAATCAAGTTTTGTATTTCCTTTTGGCATCAACCAGGGAAGATGGAGCTGAAGTGGCACAAAAAAATGTCATATTATCAGTCCTACATAATTCTTTTTTGTCAGAAATCATGGTAACCGACAACAGAAGTTGCTTTTGTTGCTTGGACCAAAAAAAAAAAAAACCAGTCACAACAATGCAGTTAGGATATTCAGCTAAGATTAATGATATCTTGTCCAATGTGATGATCACGAGGTGAAACAATAAGGAAAAATAGAACACATTGCCTTAAAACTTTTATCAGAAGGTGGGGGGGTATCTTGAATGTCAAAACGACTATCTGCAATCGATATCTCTAGAATATAGTGAAATGGGATAATTAGTATGAATTGCAGAATCAATTTATTCACTAAGAGTTATCAATTTGTTTCTTTCTCAAGTAGACAACTATGTCAACACATGATTATCAAGTACCATTGTTTGTACCCTGATTCTTAGGCTTGCATAGGAGAAGGCAGAAACTGAAATCTACGTGAAAATTTTTGTTTCAAAATTGAATAAAAATAATTGAGAAACTGAAAAACCAAAAGAAAAGGGCAGAATATTAGGAACATTTTTATTCATTTCATTTTAAGGTTACCCTTTTTCAGTTGTTCCTGATTCTATGCTGCAGCTACTCCCTGTGATGAAATTAAAGTACACAAAATTCGGAACCAATAAATCTTGTCTTCTCATCAAAAGGCCCAATTAGAAGAGCTTCTTTAATTTCCCGTGGGCCTGTTGATCTTAAGTAATTCGACAAGTAAACCTAAAATTTGTGTCAAATTGTGGTCTGATTTGTATTCTATTGGTGTTTGGATCGGCCTGTCCCGTAAGCTGTATATGGATTTTATGACAAAAATGGAAGTGGGTCACGAATCCTTGGTGGGGCCCATTTTGGAACCACTGCTTAGGCCCATTAAGTTAATTACATTATTTTTTTTTACAGAGTGGAAGACCCAAAATTAATAAATAATTCAGGATTAATTTACTTACTAGGCATCATGATTAGGAAATTACAAAGAAAAAGAAGAACCCTATAGGTGTCTCGAGCGATCACTGTGGATTGGGCTCCTTGTGCGTAGAAATGTACAGTTCTTGTTGAGAACCGGGGTGTTGGTTGAGGCATATCTCACGATTTACCCCTTCTAGCTGATAGAGACAGATGTCTATAAAATTTAAAATTAGTTCGACGCAAGTCGGGAATCTGAATTATTAAAAAAAAAAAAAAAGATAACGGATTATGGGGGTAAATTTTGGATCATCAAGAGATCGTGGAATGATAATCCCAACATTAAACGGCCCCGATGCAGTTTAATTTTTCTCTGTCCTATATTTGTCTTCTCTTTATCTTTTTGTGACATTTGTTTTATTCCTAAAAAATAGCGGATAAAACAAAGAATATAATTACAATGTCCTTTATTTTATTTTCTCCATGATTATTGTTTTCTTTTCCCCCCTAATTTCCAATAAATTTTGAGAACAAACATTTTACACAAACTTTTTTGTGCTTAATGAGTGCGCATAAATAATGAATTATTCAACGTGCTCGATAAGTTAATTAATGCTCTCTAATGATATGTTATTTGAAAAACACACACATATTGCATCCTTGGATGGGTTGTGTTACATCCCAATTGTGGGCAATCGTCATTGTGTCACCATCACTTTTACTGGTCTAATTTTATGTAAATTTGTCACCTAGCTATATCCATAATCACTATTTGTTCCATTTTTTCAAGTTTGAAGATTCCATCATTTTTCTCGTGATTTCTTTTTTCACGGCCCCTTTTCGATGTGTTTAAATTAATCGATTTTTGGGATAATAATTGCAACTTTATAGGTCACCCATGTACAAAAAATGATGTCATTTTCATTTATTTAGACAAAGCATCCTCAATATAAACTCATGGCTTTTTTCTACTACTATAGTAATAAGAATTGTCACGTACCAATGTATAGCAGCACTTCCGTGGAGCATGTTGGGTTGCAAGCCCATAAAATAATACCAAGTACATATTATTCAAAAGAATATGGGAATAATTGCTAGTGTCAACATAATTTACATATATATATATATATATATATATATATATATATATACACACACACATCATTCTCCTATGAGTTTGATTGAATATTAAGTTTTTATCTGTCACGTCAACAAATTATTGAAGATATCGACAGCCCTAATAAAAATCATTCGACAATTAAATCAAATATTAAATAAAAAAATATTTGAATTTAGAAAAATTAATAAAAATAGTAAAATATATAATGAATTGAACTTGCGAAAACTCAAAAATAAATTGCATTCTTACATGGTACAACGCATGCACTTACATGACCTAATCTTAAACTTTTTAGAATATTATAAGGTCTATCTATCAATATATATATATATGTATGTATGTATCTCAACTACATAACATGATGTATTGTAAACATGTGTACATTCCACTTACCAAATTTCATTGCATGTAGCTTTTATGCCACAACAAAATACACAAACAATGTCTTTTTTAACGCAGGAACAACATGGGCTTGTTTGTAATGGACGGTTGGTAGTCAGAAAAGAAAGGAAAAAAAAAAGAAAAAAAGAAAAGTGGAATAGTACAGTCACGCGTAATTGATGTTAATTGCTATTGTCTTTAATGCACTGTAATAAGACATCAAATTAATCCAAGGGGAGATGCTTCTTCTCTACCCAAAACAACAAAATAAACAACACACATCAACCACTATTTTGGGTCTTCATTCATGCATTTTATTACGTTTTTGTCTTCACACTTTATGTCCCCCCCAATCCCTTTTATTTTATTTTATTTTATTTTTTAATACTAATAATTGTTTGTTGTTACAAAGTTTAATTAACAGTTAAAACCATGTGCACTGGAGAACAAAGTTCCATGACTAGCGTTGTATTATATTATTTTAATTTTGGATAGTTTTACGTTTATACCCCCCAGAAAACTAATGTAGTCATGTACATTCTAGAAATGCAATAACAGTGGTGATTATAAAGTTTTGGGTTTAGGACTTTAAGTGCCGCTAAATATGTCTGTATTTGTGTAACATTTTTTATTGATGCGAGCATTACTATCGCATTATTCAACTTTATTAGTTGGTTATTAATAATTTGTGTTGAATTAAATATAGACTAGGCATTGTTATTATGTTGTTTATTATAATTAGTTGGTTATTAAATATTGTATTAAATTAATTATTAATCTAATAATATAATTATTGCTTTTCTCTCCATATATATATATATATATTTATGTATATATATATAGTTAGTTACATTTACTTCCTTTCTAAAATAGTTAAATTATCAATTTCAATTTTTTCTCTCTCTCTTTTTAATTACAAAAATCTTATATTTAAGTTTACCATCTTTACCAAAGTCCTCTATCGATGAGGATTGGACGGAAAAAAAAAATGACGATGTCAGTAATTTTTTTAAATAATCTTTTATTTTATCTCTTATTCAATTGTCTTTATATTTTGCTGACAAAACTACTATTGGTGAGATTGAAGAGATAAGTTGATAATTTAATTATTTTAAAGAATGTAAATGTATAGCTCTTATATTTATATTTATATTGTATTCAATAGAAATTTGGATCAACTCAAAAATGCATATTGCTGTGGACTATAGTATTAAAAAATACACGTATATTGTGTTATGGCAAGATATAGTGATAAGAAATTTGAGTAGCATAGATTAGTTTAAAGTTTAGGTTAAAAGAACTAGGGTTGTACGTGTCTATGTGAAATCTTTTCTTTTTGTTAAGGTCAAATAAAATCCTTGGAGGCCAAGTCTGAATACAAGAATCATGTTTACCCAACTAAGTATCGTGATTAACAATTAAAATTTAAATTATTCAATATTTAATTCAAAATTATTCTCCATTACAAATACAACAAACGAGGAACGTAAGCTTAGGACAAACGACAAACAGTTGGTCTTTGGGGGAGAGTGGAAATAAGTGCAGAATTTTGGTCTTAAAAAACGGAGCCATATTAGTGACGAGTGTAGCTCTTTTTTTCATTTGGGTGGGATTGACCCCATTTCCACAAGAAGCCAAACGCTGTTCCCAGTTGTTGACCTAACACAGAAAAGGCCAAATTTAGAGTGGGCCACAACTCATTTTTAAGCCCTCCAAGACAAAAGAAAATTGGAAAAAAAATGCCCGACTCTCGTGTATAAATAATATTGAATTATGTTTTGCGCATTTATTTATGTAAAATTGAAATTTCGATTCTCTTTAAAAATTTAAAAAATTTACTTAAAAAGTGGATTTAAGTGTGTTGTCGCTCGTCAGAGTCATATAACGAATTATCGATCCAAATGTATACATTATGGATATTTTACGGCCGACTTTACCCGATGATATTTTTAAGGGTGGACATTCACTCGAAAGTTTAATTATGGCATAAGCCTAGAATCCATGGATATCAAAAAAAAAATATTGAATTATATTAGAAGTTAACGTGTCGAATGTTTATTATTGTCATATCAATATTTACTTGATAGTCGAATTATAAAAAAATCGATCACTTTCAAAATTAATAAAATCAAGTGCGGTCATCTGAATTATTAAAAAAAAAAAAGGATTGTTAAGCATTATTTGCCTTTTCATCTATTTGTTTTCTTAATTTAGAGAGAAAATTTATTTACTTTTTTTTTAATTCCATAAGATTAGATAAGTGAAAAATTATAGGGATGCAAATCCCATCTCAAGCATCATATCAATCATTTTCTTTTGTTTTTCACTTAAGATTTGTGGTCCACAATCCAAGAACCCAGAACAAAGTCCAAGAGGATGTTATCATAACTCACACATACGAATTCTTTTTAAATGCAATTTTGATAATATATTAATTTCAAGAATTTGGACTGCTAAAATTTCTTGTAACTTATGTTTAATTCAAGCAACTCCATAATTATTAGTTAAAAAATGTATAAAAAAATTAGCCAATAATTGTCATGTATATATTTCACCGTATATTTATATATAATTTAACGTGTATCAACAAGTATAATATTTAATGCACAATCTTTAGTATATAAACATGACTGAATAATTTATAGTTCAAAAACCTATGAAAGTTTTCAAAATACCAACACTTTTGTTATGGTACGATGATTTCTTTATTTGGATTGGAAAAAAAAAATTGCTTAGAACATGGAAAAAAAAAAGTTAAAATGGTATAATAGTGAAAAGTGTAGGGGATGCGGTGGAGCTATCACGACAACATGTTTGGTATGGTGCGTGTGCGGCACATGTTTAGCCACATCCATATGCGACAATTAATGAGTACAAATTCGCGAGCGCTGTCGCTCCACTTCTCTGATCCACATTATTACTTAATTAAAAATAAATATATAAAAATATATACTAGTACTGCAATATTTTTATAAAAAATACTAATATAAAATAAATGCCATTTATTATTATACATTAATTTTCTGGTATAAATTAATCAAAGTTTTAGCCGTACGTATTTGAAACAAATAATGATGCATTGGTATTTATTTACAATTATGATGGCAGTAGCATGCAATGTCTTTAAATATAGCTATAAGATATTTTGGTGGAAAAAGAAAAATGATAGTATTAGCATGGCTAAATTAATAGGTTTCAATTAAAAATTGCAATGGTTTTTTATCTATATTTACATTAGATTGAAATATTTTTATCTAAAGTGAATCAATCAAAAGTTTAAATTTGATAACTTGTCATATATTCAACATTAAATTAGAAGTCATTTTTTATGCAACAATTTGGGTAAAAAGGAATAAAAACACATGCGTATATAATTCTTATTAATAAATTCGGTGATGTACACTCAGTTGCATAAATCACCATACATTCACGCATATACACTATGTGTTTATATGTGAATATGTGACGAGATGAACATTTGATGTATACCACTAAGGTTGAAAAACAAATCATGTTATTAGATACTTAACTCGAAATCGATCATTAAATTCATTTGAGTTCAATTACAAACTAAGATTAAATATATTTTTTTATTTGATAAAATTTGAAATTCGATTCGAATTCGACTCGATTAATAAAAAAATATATAAAAAGATTAAACTATTCGAATTTGATTCGTGTTTTAACCCGATTAAGTTCGTTTCAAACTCAACTCGATTAACTATCAAATTAAGTTCAAATACAAAAATTGAAGCTCGATAAATAATCAAACAATCTTAAACAATAACATGTTCGGTTCAATCCGTTTCGTTTATACCACTATACATACCGAGTATAACATTTATTATATATATATATATATATATATACACACCAAGCACTTGTTGGGGTTACCATAGGTGGAAGTGGAAATACTACTTGGGTGCTTTGTGGAGGCCATTATCTTTTGGAGAGAAGATTGCATCTCTAAAGAATCTTAGGATTACCATATTTTCGGCGTGGCCTTTTTTGGTCACACTCCATCTCTGTTAAATTCTTTTTTTTTATATATATATAGGAAAGCATCTATTTCCTGCTTTTCACATGATTTTTTGCAATACTGAATTTAAGCAGATTTTAGCTTATGACTTAATTTAAGTTGGAAAGATATGTATTGAACTTCAAAAAAATTTGAAAGTTGTTAAGGTGAAAATGAAAATGATTAATGATGGCAAATAATTTGGTATACTTGAGGGACTGAAATGCAAAACCAAAGTATTGTCACGACAGTACATTTTGTCTAAAATTATGATGTGACAATAACTTTCAATTATTATTTTTTAACTATTTTCTAAAATATTAAATTTATAAATATGGTACACAAGAAGTATAAGAAAATTTTTTTTTCTTAAAAAAGGTAGCTTCCTTGTCGCAAAAGTATTGATAACTTGAATTTTTGGTATTTCTTTCTTTTACTATTCCTCCTGAGGTGAAGGATATTGTTCTCTTCAATTTAATTTATTACTTATAGATTTATCTTTTCAGAATATCCTAAATAAAATTTTATTTAACACCTTTTTCATAAAAGTTTTTATTTATTTTAGATGATGTTATATCACTAATTTTTATTTTATTTTAAATAAATATAATTTAATTGTAGAGCTTTGTTGCTTACTATTGGGATTTTTTTCTCAAAAAACCCTTATTAATTTAAATAAATGATTGATGTGACATTATTATGATTTTAGTATTATTTTCAAGTAAAAATAATTTAAAAATAAACAATTTAATAACTCTTATAAAAAACTAGATACCAACTTATGCGTCAGCCATGGCACTACGAGACAAAGAGAGTATCAAAATTATTATTTCCTAAAATTATCTTGTCCCTCAGTGCAAAAATTGTCAGATAAAGTTGCCACGTCTTGATTTGTGGAGCATGCTGGGAGCATTAAGCCCATTACTAGTTCTAAAAATATTTATGTAAATAATATTTTTATCTTTATATTAATATTTAATTTATTTGAATTTTTATAAATTTAAAATTTATATTTAAATATAATTTGATTATTAATTGAATTGAAGTTTGAAAAATTTTAATCAAGTTTTGAATAATTTAATTTTTTTATATAATATTTTTAGTAATCGAATCTAATTTTAAATATTATTAAATACAAAAATTTAATTTAATTTAAATAATATTTAATAATCAAAGAATTTAATTTGTTGTTTTAGGTCCTACTCATTGCCGCCCAACATGTATCATCCCACGTCCTAAGTATGTGCTATAAAAATGGCCCTATGCACAGAGGGGGGTTGGGGTGTCCCGCACGTGACAAACACGTGCCAGTGGCTTTAAGGGAAAATATTAATTACACGCGAGAGAACGACAAAATTTAAACCCCCAACCTAAACAGCAAAAAATTAGAAAAAGAGAAAACTAGGCCCCACACCAGAGTCCTGACAAAATACATGCCATAACGCGTTTAACACTACGTGACAAACACGCGTCACTTTCCGTGTTGTGATTGTGATATTGCTGGAATTTGGAGGGCTGTTTGGTCAATTCAAGAGAGACTGGAGCCATTTGTCGCCACACGCCTTGGCGTCGGCCGCACGCAGGAGAACTGTTTGTCTGCATTTCCTTTCCCTCATTCATTTTTTCTCTTTTGCGGAAGCCTTACAAGTACGCCTATGTACAGAAGACTTTTTGGCTACTTCCAAAAATATCTTTTTCTTCTATATTCTTTTTCTGGATACTCGTGTATTGGGTGAGAATCTTGAAATACAAGGTAAGAAAATACTTCATATCTGAAAAAAAAAAAAGAGTTTCATTTGATTCCTTATGAAAATTCAGGCAAAAATTGAAAAAAAATAAAATATTTTTTATATTTTTATAATATTGCTTTCAAAATTATAATTGAGAATTAATACTATTGTGCATTAATTGAGATTGAAGATTTTAATTATTTAGGACATAGGAAAGTACTATGTAATGTGTTGTTTGGCTTTATATTTATGTTCATAATAAATTTGATTACATCTCAATTAATTTTCAAATTTATTTTATCTTAAATATCACTTAGTCAACGAATTAAATAAATGATACTAATGAAATGACTTGAACATAATGTTATTTTAATTGTAATAATTGAAAAAAAAAATGAAGAAAGCTCCACAAAAGTACTACTAATAAACATTGCCTTCTAGAAAAGATACAATGCTTTAAAAGTTTAATAAAGTAATGAGATTGGTAGGGATGACCGTTTTTATTCAATTTTATAAAAAATTTTAAATTAATATAAATTATATAAATAAAATTATTAAATTTTATTGTCTATTTTAGAAAATTTTAAATATTTTTTATTTATTATTTTAAAAAATAAATTTTACCACCCTCCATATCTATTTTCTATGGCTCCGTCCATACTATTTATTCATCGAATAAATACGTAGGGGACTATTTGGCTTTAAATTGATACTTCCAAAAGACCCTATTGCCTTGTCTTTTCGGGTGGATTGCCGAGACCACTCTCATAAGAGAATACAAAAGACAAGGCATAGGAACAAAAATGGAACAAGCAACTCAAAAGAAACAAAAATGATAAATGGAGTAGTTGTCGTAATAAGTGCTACGGACTTGGCGAAACTGGTCGGGCTTTAGCTTTTCAGGCCATCTCTAATCAACTAACTTAAGTTTTACATTAAATTTAATATTTTAATATAATTTATTAAATTAACTTTAATTACTAAATTTTATTTCAAATAAATAATTTATTTTTATTTTTTATTTTTTAATTATCATATTTATTTATTTATAAAATTATTTAATTAATTATATTTTATTACTACTAATTTACTAAATAGAAAATTACATATAATTCATATTAACAAAAATTAATATTACAATTAATATCACAATAAAGAAAATATTAATTCATAAAAAAATACTATATTACAATTAATCACAATAAAAAATAATTACTAGATTATTAAATTATTATTTTTAATTTTATTAGTATTTTATTTTTTAATTTTTAGTTTTCAATACTTATGTTGTATTTTACTTTTAAATTTGATACAAGTAATGTTATTTTAATATATATATTTATTATTATTATTATTATAATTTAGTAAATATTAATTATTTGTTAATTAATTAATTATAAATATTGCAAAATAATAACAAAACTAAAATTTCATAAATAAAACAAATTATAAATTAATTAAATATACAATATAATATAATTAAAATTAAAATTTAGAATTGAACAATTTTAGGGGCAAATTGGAATATAACATTAGACCAAATTTGATACAACACTATTTATTACACTAAATTTGATAAAAATATGCTCCATTGAATATAAAATTACATCAAATTTGATATTTAGTATAAAATTTGGTATTCCATTAGAGTTGCTAACCTTTACAAAATTTTTGTACTATAATCATCTCTTTGCTTAATCTTAACATATTTTATATTGTCTAATAAATCACTTGGAATTTTTTTTTATCAAATTAAATAAATAATAAGCTTGCATATTCAAATCGAACACAACTAGTCAAAACTTTAATTATAATTCTATATTTATTGTCAAATAATCGTTACAGATTTTACCATGGTGTGACTCAAGATTAAGTAAGATTTACATATTCTAATTTTATTTATTTTATTTTTATCTTTTATTATCACCATTTAATCACTATTTGTACAAAGCTAAGGTATGTATAGTATTTGTTTTTTGAGGGTATAAAGTGTAGATATGAAGGAGTGATGGTGGCTGTAGTTTCTACGGTTGTAGAGACGTTAAAAAGAAAAATGTTATAAGCAAAAATAATGGCCATAATTGTTGGCGGGCCCTATCTATACAGTTTATCCCCCCCTTACCATTTGTCGTCTCTCTCTCGTCTCCGCCTTCCCTCCGTCGTTCTTTTGCCTCTGACTCTCTCTCTCTCTCTCTCTCTCTCTCTCTCTCTCTCTCTCTCTCTCATCTATTATAGTAATTTCACGCCATCTTTCATTTTCCTTCCTTCTTTATCTACCATTTCATCAATACCATTTAGCCATATTATTTATATAGAAAGATGATTTTATTTTATTCCTCTCTCTCTGAGTCTCTGTTTGGTGTTTTCTTTTCTTGATCTTTTAGTTCTGTTGAGTTAGATAAGTGAAGTCCCCCCCACCTTGTCTGTGCAATATTTTCAGAAGTGTCATCTTTGTTTGTTGTTGAGAGAAGCTAAATCAGGAAGAAAAATAACAAAAAAAACATAGAAGAAGGGGTTATCAGCAAGCGTAAACAGAGAGGAGTATTTGGGGGTGAAAACAATAGTAGAAAAACTCTTTTTTTTTTTTTTTTGGAGAGATCATTTTGTAAAGATTTCCAAAGAGCGACTCTTTCACAAACCCTTATGGCAGGCAGTAATGAAGTAAATGTCAATGAATCAAAGGTAATCACACATACTTTCTTCCCGTGTTACTGAATTCTTAGTCTTTGTTTTGTGGTTTGAAATTAGGGTCTTTTCCGATGTGGGTTCTTGAATTTTCTTCATCTTCTAAATTTGTGATAATATTGGGGTTTGAGCTTGTTTTTTAAAAGAGGAGTTGATTTTGGGGGAAAGAGGTATGATTTATGTTTAAAGATTGAATCTTTACCTTTCTTTTCTTTGAGGGTTTGGGCTGCGCTTATCTCTATATCTGTTTCTGTTTTTCTTTCTTTTTCCCCTTTATTCTCCTCTTTGTTTTTACTTGCTCGCTACTGATTTAGAAGTCCCCATAAACGGATTTCATGCTTGTGTGTTGGGTTCTTTTTAGGTGGTTCTCTACTTTTCCATTTCTATTCTTGTTATGGATGTGTATGATTTTTCTTTTTCTTTTCAGCATTTTCCTTTACAGCAGATTACCTTACTGGGTTGATGATACTGATTTCAGATGGTTGTGCACATTTGATCAATTTTCAATCTCAATTTCGGTTTGATTCTATTTTGTGCTGCAATTGATGGATGAGGAAACCTCTAGTAAATTGAAAATTGACTTGGTGTCTTTATGCAGAGGGTGGTTCCCCTTAATACATGGATCCTTATATCCAACTTCAAGCTTGCTTATAATATGCTTCGGCGGCCTGATGGCTCGTTTAACCGAGATTTGAATGAGTTTCTTGACCGGAAAGTGCCTGCAAATGCTATTCCAGTGGATGGGGTTTACTCTTTTGATGTTGTAGATCGAGCCACGAGCCTTCTTAACCGGGTTTATTTGGCTGCCCGTGAAAATGAGCCTCAATGGGGGATTGTAGAAGTGGAAAAGCCCTTGAGTACCACTGAAATTGTACCTGTAATTGTATTCTTCCATGGGGGAAGCTTTGTTCATTCCTCAGCCAACAGCGCCATCTATGATACATTTTGTCGTCGCCTTGTAAATTCTTGCAAGGCTGCAGTGGTATCTGTGGATTACGTCGATCCCCAGAGCACCGGTACCCGTGTGCGTATGATGATGGATGGGCAGCTCTTAAGTGGGTTCACTCAAGATCATGGCTTCGGAGTGGGAAGGATCCTAAGGTTCATGTATATTTGGCAGGTGATAGTTCTGGTGGTAATATTGCTCATCATGTTGCGGTGCGAGCTGCTGACGAGGGTGTGGAGGTATTTGGTAATATTCTTCTTCATCCTTTGTTTGGCGGGCAAGAGAGGACAGAATCTGAGAGAAATTGGATGGGAAATACTTTGTAAGGATTCAGGACAGAGATTGGTACTGGAGAGCCTATTTACCGGAAGGAGAAGATAGGGACCATCCCGCATGTAATGTATTTGGCCCCAGGAGTAGATGCCTTGAGGGACTAAACTTTCCAAAAAGCCTGGTTGTTGTGGCTGGACTGGATCTTCTTCAGGATTGGCAATTGGGTTATGTTGAAGGGCTCAAGAAATCTGGGCAAGAAGTGAAACTCCTTTATCTAGAAAAGGCAACAATCGGGTTCTATTTCTTGCCAAATAATGATCATTTCCATTCCCTAATGGATGAGATGAAAAGCTTTATCCAATCTAACTGTTAATACATAACTCCAATTACAGGCGCCATACATAACAGAAGCTTGACTTTTTTACTATGGGTTCTTTTTCCCCTCCTCTTTTAGCAGTTATGGTGTGTGGTAATATGATTGTGTAGAATTACTCCTTTTTGTTGTTGATAACTTGTCATTTGTGGTGGTGATATGATGTTTTGCACCTTGTGGGGTATCGGTTTCTCTACATTTGAAGATCACTGCTCTGGTCTCCTTGGTTGGAATAGGCATTCCATATCGGAAGCTCCGTCTCTGTGGTACCTCAGAATTGTAACTTTTTTATGGTTTTAGGGGAACAACTTCATTCCAAGATTTCTCAATCCAACTTCTAATAATGGAGGAGATCATAGGACTATCGGGTTGTATGCGATGGCTGATCAGTTTTCCCCGGCTGCTACTATGATAAAAGCTAATTCAATACATGGATTGGGGTAATCCATGCTGTTGTGATCTGTACTTTTAATACTTGTGCTCTAGAAATATATAAATTTTTTGTGTTTATATGTAACAATGCAAGCTTTCCTTCTATATTATACTAATTTTATGACGGGTTTGTGTTTCTGTGGACACTGACTGTATATCGAGCTGAAATGAGGCTACAAATCACTTTGCTTGGAAATTGTAGTTGAGGAGAGTATCTAACTTTTTGTTCATTATGCATCACAGTTTCTAGCACATATACTTAGTGGTAAAATATCCATACTAGACCATGAAAGTTGACAGTGTTATGTTGCAAATTTTGTTACTGCATCATCCCGAATTGGTTCTGTGCAGCCAAACCGAGTCCTGATTAGACTTTCCCTTGGCAACAGAATGTTTTCTGAATGTGTAAAATAAAATTTCTGCCTTTTCAATGAGAGTGTCTTTTACCCTTATTGTCTGAAATATTATTCTTATTCTGTCTCGATTTTATTTCACAAGTTTATGTCACTCAGACAAAGCATTCCCTTGTATCCCACGAAGGGTTAATTGCCCCAATTCTCCAACTCAAAGCCAACAAACCACACATTGTTTCTTTATCTCCAAACTTGTTTCTGTAATTGGTCTCCCTGCAAGAGAACTCACAACAATGTTTTGAAGTGGTGGACCATGGAATCCCGTTGTGAACCCCCCAACCCCAACACAAAAACCCCGTCCACCGAAAAGCACACCACAATCCTGCCAAAAAATGATTGGACGTGAGTCCCAAACAATGGATCTCACTATCATCTGACGTTGATTTGATTAATTCTTGGCAGCCCTTTGATTGCTTCTTCTAGATAGGGTGTGGGTTTGGAGCTTGTGATTGATAGATAACACCAAATAAAGTACTAATAACCCTTTCTCTCATGAGGGTATACAAATGGTTGCTGGTTTTGATATCCATCAAAGCTAAATTTAGTCATTGTTTTCCAAATATTTCCTTCATTTTTAACCCACCAGGACCAGGGGCATTCTTTGCATTTTAGCTCTTAATTAACAGGTGTTCTTTTCTTGTTGAATAGTTAAGGAGGATTTAGCTTAGTTTTATTAGATTCACAAATCCTGTGAAATGATTTGGTGTATCTTCTAAGCTAGTTCATGTTTTTTAAACATAACATATTTTTTTGGTGGTACTAAAAAAGGGACCACTTTTGAAAAAAAAAAAAAAAAAAACCCATTTGAGTTTTAGTTGTTGGGATTGCTTTATGAGAGTGTTTTAATGGCCACTAAATGGTTAAAAAACAGCTAAGCTTGGACAATGACATAAAATGATACTAAAAAGCCTGTTGTTTCACATTTGACTTTCCTAGCCAAGAATATGTCCTTTGTTTCTCAACAATGAAACAGTACCAGTAATAATAATCATCTTTTTTGGTTGTTTTCTTGCATTATTAATATAGCTTTGGTGTGTTCTTTCTTACTCATGTACTCCTCCTCCTTGTGTCTTATTATGGTTTGTCTTTTATGGGATTAGCTGGTTTTGTGTTTGAAAATTTGTGGGCTTTGCACGACAATATGAGGTCATTGTCATCAATTGGAAGTTTTGTTCAGGACAGATTTTTGTTGAGTTTGCTTGTCACCATCTCACTGTTAGCCACTAATCTTATTAGTTGGATTTTTATTTTATATTTTATATAATATATACACTATATATATATATAATTACTTTTAAGTATATATAAAGTTATATAAATATAACATATATGTGTTATACGAATACAAGATATAACACAAATTTGTAATAAAATTGATATGAAATGTACTTTCAAGTTTCAACATCTCTCCTTGTACTATTGTTCTAAAGGAATCTATAAAGAAGCTACTTGTATGAATTAATACATTAATTTTATTTATTCTTTTTCTGATATTTAATTCTGTCCAAAAAGAATTTAGAATTAATTCTCACCTTAAATGCGACTGAATTTGAATTCTTATTTACTTCATTTTCCTAATTAAAACTATACGAATCCAATCATATTATAAGTTACTTGAAATATGAGCTAAAAAACGTGATTGAAAATAATAGACTTCGAGTTTGCACAAATTGATATTTAGATCCTGTTTTCAACAAATTGAATTGATGTATTTGTTTGAATCTTTTCCAACATAAAAGCTAAGACACAAATATATGTTATATGTGTTTGGATAAATGATGCTTGAACAAAGCTCACTACTCCTCTCTTGATTTTATCATTTTATATATAATTGTCTTTGTTTTGTTTTTCTGTCTTAAGAATTGAGGGACTAAGTGCTATGCCTTCCCTTCCCTAGAAAGAGTCTAGTGAAGGCCTTTTTTTTTTTAAATTAATTGACGGGAAAAGAATAATTAATTAGTTTTCCATCAATCGTTATTTCAGATTATCATAATTCGATACTTCAAAGCTACTGAAAAAAAAAAAACTAGTAAAAAATAAAAACAAAAGAGAAATAAAATATATGATTGACAGGTGGCAATTGAAGTCTCCAGAAGCATGCAGCTAATTGGCCTGGAGGGGCCAATGAGAACCGAAAATAGTCCAATAAAACCAAACGTGCAAGACATTTTCAATTAAGTCTATGCAATAATTGTTTTTTCATATTTTTTTTTAATTTTTTATGATTTTTGTCCTTTATTTGTTTTGGAAATATTATGTGGTGCAGGCCAATTTTTTTAGTTGGTGGGATATCTGATTCCCTTAATAACAGTGACTGCCCACCATATTGCTTTACACTTAATTCATTCACAATCTATGTTTCTTCAATCGTACAACTTACTTATTTATAAAAAAGAAAATAAAAAAATTGTACTTGAACTTTCTTAATGTGATTGTGGATGAATATCTGTTCTAGAATCTTTGTTCAAAAGAAAATAAAAAAGAATATATAGTCTAAAAATTTAAGACTTTGTTCGGGTTAATTCGCGTATTTCCGGAGAAATTATTTTAAAAAAATGCATTATGGATTGTGACATTAGAAAATACGTAGAAAATAAAAATATTTAAATATTTTATTAAAAAAAATATAATTTAAATATTTTATCACTGTAATTAGTGGAATTATAGTAAAATTTATAGTTATTTAATTAAAATAATTATTGATAAGTATTTTGAAAAATATATTTCCCAAAAAAGTTAATCCCCACATTTGTCATTTCGAATTAGTTTATCAGGTGTTTTTCACCTTACTTTCAACTTTTCTTTTCTTTCCTTTATTATTTTTTTTTTTTTGTAGAACTATTATGTAGCGTTGGTCCAAAGGCTACATGTCATAAGAATGGATTTGCTGTGTGTTTGTGTGTGAATGTACACATGACATAAGAATTTAAACTTAATTTTCTTATTAATTATATGGAATTTAACTTTAATTATATGAAAATGGGACATGCATTAAGAGAGAGTGTGGTCATCCTCTGGTATAACAAAGAACAACAATACATTAAACACAAGGCCAATGGTAATCAGTGGTGAAACAGCTTGGTAATAATATGTAGTGTACTAATGCAAAACATTTCAGGCTAAATGAGAAACATGTAAATTGCGGTATGTGGGGCAAATAGAGCTCGAGCAAGAGAGAGAATTTGTGCAAAGCTGATTCTGAGTTTGCTGCACAATATCAATGTACACAAAATTGATCTCCAATGGTCTTTCCACTTTCAAATTGAATGTGATCAGCATGTATCACTCTGGTAGCAGATTTATTATACAACACAAGGCAACATAACATCATGAGATTCAAGACTTGATGCCAATTTTCTAGGATGGCTTCTACAACTCAGGGATCGATGTCGTCCTCACGAGAGACAATGCAAGAATTGTATGGTAGCTCTGCATAAAATGATCAAACCATTGTTATCGGCTTGGGGACTATAATTTGTCATATGCATTCCGCATAATGAGGAAATTTCCAACCCAATAGACTGAAGTAGGTATTATCAAGACCACTCCCAAAATGCACCCAGAAACACAAGTCACACAGCAGCCCTTTTTTCCTTCCAATCTTTTGCCTAGCAGACATAATGTAAACTACTAATAATAGAATAGCCACCAGGCAAACAAGGGCGTAAGATATAGAGAAGAAGTTGAGATAACAAAGAGGGGCTGAAGATGAAAGAAGGAGAACAGTAGCAAGAACATACAAGTATAGGATAAGAGATTTTCCTTCCTGATATGTCACTGAAAGCAGACCATTGTCCTGCTTAACTTGGTGATTTATGCACATGCCAAAAGCCTGGGCCCCCAACTAATCATAAAATTTTCTTACAAGTGAGTCTTAGCAAGGCCTAATTTTCAGTCAGGTACTATGATGACATTCCTAGATACTCGATTATATTTTCCTCGTGTAATCAGCTACGTCCTAAGTGTTTGATGCAACTACCTTCTTTGGTTTAATTGATGGCAGATCAAAAGACAAATTCACGACCTGTATAGCAAAGAAATCTTAGAGACCAATCAAACAGAGTCAAGAAATGCTTACGAGGCAAGTACAGGATGCCGAGTTCTTTACTGAAATCAAAACAGAAAAAAATGTAGCACCATTATTAGGACTGAAATGCTGATCTTTTTCACTTCTTTTCTCTTTCTTTTTTCCTTCAATGGGGTGAGGAAGGGGGTGGGAGGGGGTAGTGAACAGCATCATATCATTGGACCGATATGAAGATTAAGACTATTAAGCCAATTCGATTAAGGTATTTTGACATTACAAGAACATAAAAAAAGGTGTTCAAAAGCGAACATTTTTTATTATTAAGCTAATAACATTTTTTTTAACTTGCTATATATTGATTTGGACGACACCATTCCTACTTATTAGTCAAATGACACAGTGGAGCATTGCCAAAAATTTTCAGGTGTGTGCCCACAGCAGCTAGATACACGTTTTACCATCTAATAACCAGACGACTAATTCACAAGTCAAAAGTAAGAGGAAATTAAAAAGTGATAGCATAAAAAATGGTAAGTTCACCTTGAATTTGATGGAACTTGTACTTCATCTTTGACAGCAAGCCAAGGACTACTATCAGTTTCATTCTTGCTCAGGAATTTTAGACATACTTTTGCTATTTGAGGAAGTATTACTATGAATTGCATGCATCCAGAGGTATTCCATAGCCATGCTTGCACATGATTCCAATAACCTGCTCAAGCTTACTTCTTTGACCCCACCTTTGATATGTCTTATACAATATCCAAAATGTTTTCTTTGAGAATTGCATATTTGCTCTATCCATTTCATCAAGAACCCTCTCCATTTCAGAAAGGCGCATCTCTGATGAGTACATAACCATTTTACAGTGGTAAAGAGACCGGCAGATTTTCCAACCTGCACACTCTGCAAGCTGCACAAAGTCGGCAAGCTTGTCCACTGCATTCTGCCTGAAATAACTTGAAATAATGCATCTCATCACGCCAACTGTTGTGACATAGGATTTACGCTCAAATGCATCCTTAATTGAATTTTCCATTTGCTCCAATAAATCCTCCTTTGCATATAAACAAATCAACATCACATTCAACCAAGGTCTATATTCATTTTCCGGAATTAGTCTGAGCAGTTTCTCAACCTTTTCAACCTTAGCAACATCAGAACTCCTACAGTATGCACAAATCATGGTTCTAATCAATGGAATGTTCTTATGATCAACATGATCCCTTACCATCTCATATATTTCTTCCATCTTTTCCAGCTTACCAGAGTGTGCATATCCTCGAAGCATTAGCAGATGGACATCTATGTCAGGTTTGATTGGGCCAGCTTTCATCAATCGGTAAGTCTTTTCCATTTCTTCCCACTTCCATGCTGTAATATAACCAGCAATTAAACCCTTGTATGTGTTTACAGTCGGGGGAAGGTTTAAGTCTTTTATCTCCCTAAGAGTTGCTTCCATGTGATCTACAAGCATCAGCCGACCAAATGCTGAAATAAGTATGTTGTAAGTTATGATTGACGGAGTACATGTGGATTCCATCTTCAAATCCCGAAACAATGACTGACACCTCATAGCTAAACCATTATACGTATAAGCACTCATGAGTGCATTAAATAAAGATGTTTCCATTAGTTGTTTATTGGAAGCCTCTTTAAAAAGCTCAATTGCAAGATCAACATTTTTCAATCTACCAGCCATGACAATACCCTTTGCGTACTCCTCCACTGTCATTGGAGCGGCATAGTCCAATTGTTTCCTCCTCCAACTAAAAACCTGACAGGAAGCAATTGATTAATCCAACTTCATATATAAAGTGTTTGAATCCATAAATTAGGGCTCATGGAATTGGAATAGATGCAAAATCTATTCAAATCTGAACAAAGAAAGTATTTTTCTTTTCTTTGTTTGAATCTCAATGGTAAGGGTTCTTAATAACTATCACTATCGCATTATTATGAGAATTGGGTAGGATACAGCCTAAAATTTATTGACCAAGCAACAAAGTTGTGTATTTATGTGCACGTCTCGGCGGTAAATTCCCAGATTCATGCAATAACAAAAATCCAAAAAACACACAAAAAGAAAAACCCATCGACTCTTTTCTCATTCTCTTCCCGCTGATGGACTCGCATTTCTTCTCAACCATTACCACAAATAAAAATGTTTACAATCATATAAACAACATAAAACACAAGAAGAAGATCTAGAAAAATAATTCACCTCCATAGCTAAATAGGGAAAAGACTTCAGCTGCGTCAAGAGCTCAACCACAGCAGATCCATCGGAATATCTCCTAAAAAGAGAGACACCATTTTCTTCCAAAACTTTCTCAATTTTCTCCACATCCTCATTTTGAGTCAAAAGCTCGTCCTTCAATTTGGAAACTTTTTCTCTCAATTTTTTTTCCGAAATCGTCTCTGCAGAATTATGGCTCCATTTATCTGAAAATAGGGATATAATATCGGGCAACGTCGTTTGGTTTCCATCGTTACGAGGCGTTTGAGTTACATGTGGTCGAGTAAATTGAATTGGGCCTGAGGGTTTCGTGAGTATGTTATGGGTATTGAGGCATTTCTGAACTTCCGATATTCTCCACACTCGTTTCATTATTGAGAGGTGAAAAAGAATGGAGTTTTATGCATTTTTATTTTTCTTTTGGCCTGTGGTGGTGTCTGGGAATTAGGGTTTTTGGTGGGGTTTAGCCTTTTAGGGATACTCAAGATTAGAAGCGAGAGGAGAAGCTAGACTCCTAGAGAGAGAGAGAGAGAGCGCACCTAGGATTGTTAGATATTTG
>JAGSPU010000352.1:0-42461 GCA_019321725.1 Paulownia fortunei
ATGGAGACAGAGAAAAACAGCTTGAGAACAAGTCTTCATCTTGTGATGTTTCCATTCTTTGCCTTTGGTCACATAAGCCCTTTTGTGCAGCTATCCAACAAGCTATCCTCTCATGGCGTCAAGATTTCTTTCTTCTCAGCACCACGCAATGTTCATCGCATCAGATCAATGCTTAATCCCAACCCCACCTCACAAATTATCCCCCTCATAATCCCACCTGTTGAGGGCTTGCCTCCAGGCTTTGAGAGCACTTCTGAGTTGAACCCCACTCAATCTGAGCTCCTCAAAGTTGCTCTTGATCTCATGCAACCCCAAATCAAGGAACTTTTATCACAACTAAAACCCCATTTTGTCCTCTTTGATTTTGCTCAAGAATGGCTCCCCAAAATGGCTTCTGATTTAGGCATCAAAACAGTTTTCTACTCTGTCTTCATAGCTCTTTCAACTGCTTTTCTCACTGTCCCTGCTAGGCTGCCTGATCCCAAAACTTATCCAACTATTGAACAAGTTAAATATCCACCTCCAGGTTTCCCTAAAACCTCTGTCACTTCAGTGAAAACCTTTGAAGCCCGAGATTTTCTCTACATGTTCAAGAGTTTCCATGGCAGGCCTTGCGTCTACGACCGCGTACTTTCGGGCCTCAAGGGCTGCTCAATTATCCTTGCCAAGACTTGCAATGAAATGGAAGCTCCTTACATACAATACGTAAAATCCCAGTTCAGTAAACCTGTTCTTTTAGTCGGTCCGGTGGTTCCTGAGGGCCGGCCGATCAACTGGAGGAGAAATGGGCTAACTGGCTAGGCCAGTTTGAGGCTAAATCAGTCATTTACTGCTCTTTTGGGAGTGAAACATTCTTGAATGATGATCAGATAAAAGAACTGGCATTAGGGCTAGAACTCACTGGCTTACCATTCTTTTTAGTCCTGAATTTCCCTGCTAATGCAGATGCCTCAGCTGAGCTGAGGAGGGCACTTCCAGAAGGGTTCTTGGAGAGAGTGGAGGGCAAAGGAGTCATTTCAACTGGGTGGGTGCAGCAGCAGCAGATTCTGGCTCACACCAGTGTGGGTTGCTACTTATCTCATGCAGGGTTCAGTTCAGTGATTGAGGCACTTATGAATGATTGTCAGCTTGTAATGCTGCCACAAAAGGGTGACCAGTTCTTGAACTCTAAGCTTGTGAGTGGGGACTTGAAGGCTGGGGTGGAGGTAAATAGGAGAGATGAGGATGGGTATTTTGGGAAAGAGGACATCAAGAGGGCTGTTGAAATGGTTATGTCTGAGGTTGATGAGGAACCATACAAAACCATAAGAGAGAATCACAAGAAATGGAAAAGTTTTCTGCTTAATAAGGGTGTTCAGGACAATTTAATCATGGGTTTGGTGAAGGAAATGGAGGAAATTGCTGGGATTTCAAGCACTTAATTAGATGCATTTAAGGTGCCCATATTGGTTCAATTATGTAATGCCATAAAATAAGGGATTAAGTCCTTTTTAAAGTTTGATTCTAGACTTGAGAATTTTTGTACTTTTTTTCGCTTCCCCAACTCCCCAACAAGTCTTCATTTGTCGAGAATTATGGAATCCAAGTACAAGTACACGCACAAGTACACATATAGTTGTTTTTAGTTGATTAGGATCATAATAAAAAAAAATGGAAGAAGTTTTGGGTAATAAAGGATTTTTATGTTTTTTTTTTTTGCACTATAATTATCAATTAATTCCATTTAAAAGGAAATAATTATTTGAATGAAGAATAAGTAAACAAATTATTCTTGAACTATTCAATTCCACTTATTTTAATTTTACCGAATAAAGAATGTGATTAAAAAAAGTGAGAAAGACCTTTGCTGAAATCCTTGTTCTATCACACTAAATGTGCCGCAATATTGTTCATGATCAAAAAATCAAAATTCAATTGTGTTTTTAATTATATAATTATAACCACTTTTTAGAAAAAAATTAAATATTATACACGATAATATACATTAATTATGTATCTTATCACACATTCACACATAAATGTGAATTTATATGTGAATATATGACGTGTGTTAAACATTACATTGATTTAAAAGTGGGGGAAGAAAAATGTAATCTACTTCACAAAGTTGAATCCAAAGTGATGTCTTTTTCCAAATATTAAAGCCAAGACATCATTCAAGTATCCTACTAATATCATGTTACTTCACGTGACTAACTTCTATAACTATCTTGAAAATGTTTGATTTTTTCCAGAACACTAATGAGTGAAAAGAAAGCATAGTCATTTACAGGCGAATTACTGTGTAGACGATCCTGAGTTATAACTACGGCCAATTTCCATAAATTTATGCCATATGATCATGTCTACCTGCAAATCTGTACAGTTCAAAGGTAATGGTCCTGCTGGATGGGGAGGACGTCGCCAGTAAGGGACGGTCTAAGATGTTGGACTGAAAAGGTGTCATGGCAAACCCTGCTGAATGTGGACCTCCAATTGATGGATGTGGAATTGAACTGCGATGGTGAAAAGAGTACAAAGAAAGATAAGATGATAATAAACTCAACAATTTGCAGTCCAACAGCCATACTTATGTGTATACATGCCATCAGACGAAAATCGATGTCCATCTATTGAATAATCAATCCAAATTGGCAATATCATTATTCACAGATGCAGAATAATCATAGAACCTGATTCTGCATCTCATAGATAAGGAATCGTCAGCATGCAAGCTATTGTGCAAGGTTTCAACATCAACCATTCTTCTCTTTCTGTTCTTTTCTGTGCTTTGGTTATTCTCAGTTTCAATTTCTTTTGTTTAGTTTTGTGGCTCGCAGGGGGGTCTTGAATTTTGTGCTCATCTCCCCAACCCCCTTACCAGTTACCAGAAGAGCCAAAACAAGAACAGAAAGCATGCACTCATTGAAACTAGTGAGTTTAACCATAATATTTTTATTCCTTGTGTTTTTTAAAACATATAGCTGGACAAAGTAAATTTCCCATTTCAATTATGATCTAAACAAATACTTTTAGGGCTCAAACAATTTGGTTATAGAATATAGAAAGCACAAATTAAAACCTAGTATACAACATGCAAAACTCTCACCTCAAAAGCAAATTACATTTACCCATTGGTAACTTACCCGAAAGATAAGGATGGGGAAGACTCCACTGATGTGGTAATTACATTGCGATCAGTAGGAAACAGTGACCAAAAAACTGCAAAGCAGCAGTGAGCATATGATTATCATTTCTTGTTGAAGGACAAAATCTGGTAAATGCAGTTAATTCATGGTCAACTTATTTTACAATGTTCGAGGGTCAACAGGGTAATGTAGTTGAGCAACACAAATACAGAAATACCTGATTGCTGTGAATGATCATGAAAACCAGAGCAGATCATCATATCCTGCACAGATAAGGTCAAAATCTTTTAAAATTGAAAACCCAAAAAAAAAAAAAAAGAGATCCGGCCCTAGTATATCTTATTGACAGAAAGAGGAACATACACAATAAAAACGTACCTCTTTGGTACCTTGACTTCTGTTGACCTTCTCTACAAGAAATAAAGTCACTAATCAGATAAAAGTGAAGTTTCCAGAAAGGCAGCAACTAAAAACAACCAGTGAAGCAGGATGATAATGTGAATCAGAAGGCTAAGGTGAGATCAACTAATTCTACAACCTCAAAGAACCCATGCGGTCAGACAAACCAAAAAAATGAAATAAGGAATGGATATAATTACAAATGCAGTGTTCTACATTTGAATAACACAAAGAAAAGTCAGGAAAATGACCTCTTTTTGCAACTTTATTTTGAAACGAACATGTCTCAAACGGCAAAAGACTCAAGGCAGTGTTTGTATTCATTTCCATTATCATTTTGGGAAATATTTCTGAAAATATTTGAGAAGATTCCCTCAGGTAATATGTGCAAATGAAAATGTGAATGATTCAGTTGCAAAGTTGACCAATTTAGTCGACAGGTTGATTTGCCAATTCATTTTGAGAAAACATGTTTGGTATACTTGTCTTCAAATGTAAAATAAAGAATGTCCCTGAAAAAGGGTGTAGGCTTTTGAAAAATAGGATGTAGGCTTCGAAAATAGGGTTGTTTGTTTTAATATATTCAGAAAATATATGCCAAACCAAACACATTTTCATTTTGGGGAAATAAACTGTTTTGGACAAATGAAAAGCAATAGTAATAGGAAAGGAAAGCAATTTTTTGTAATTAAATCTCACTAGAACCTTTTTAAACAAATACACCTCGTGACAACATATTCCACTTATGAAATAGGGGTTTGAACCATAGAACTTTGCATGGAAATGATCTTGGCACAACAAAAGTTTCGTATGAACTAGAGTGCTTGGAAAGCTCGTTCTATCAGATAGTTTCCTGTTCCTACCAAGGTGTAAATTCTGTTCCCTTTCCCGAGACACTAAATTCATTAAATGGAGCTTTGCTGTCAGCATGAGCAAGCGTTAAAGAAAAAGCCCACATTAGCCTGTCTTGTGTTTTATAATACAATAAACTAGATTCAAAGGACAATTACATTGCTGATGAGACCTTGATACACCTGTATTTCTGATGTGGTCTTTGTCTAGTCTCTAGAGGTACATGTGGTACCAAGTTAAATAGTTACCAATGTTCAAGTCAGTTGTCCCATTATACGTGTTGTCTTAAAATATTCGGCTTCTAATCCCACTGCTTTGACCCAGTAAGCATTAAATGGAAAGAAAAAGCATCAATGTCAGAATCAACATCTCAAGAATCATGAAACCCCCAAAAAACAGAATTTGTTACCCAAGTTTGGAGTACTGGGTTCACTGCCAATGTCAAGCCAAGAAAACAATCATCTGCCGCAGTGCTAAAGTTCCAGAGATTCAGTTCAAGATCTGGTTCAGATCCTACAGATGAGGTAACAAGTAAGAAGAGACATAGACCTTGACTACATAATTGAGAAGTATGCTAGATACCAACTATACATACCTAGATTTAACTAAGTGCATCTGCAGGTGTACGAGGAATCCGCATGGAAACCTAGTCATAGGCAGAAATTAAGTATTTATGCATAAACAACAGTAAGCTTATATAAAAAATGATGCATATTACATTGAAAAAAGATGCTCCAAGCATTGATCTGCAGTTGGCCTCTGTAAAGGATCCCATGAACAAAGTTGCTGACAGTGGGGAAAAAATATCAGCATAAGCATGACACCCATTAAAAGGATGTCAAATCATATACGTGAGTTATACTGAGTAAATCTACCTTGATCAAGTCTATGGCTTCCAAGCTTGCATTTGGAATAATATCAGAAAGATTAGCAGGCATAATCTATCAACAACATTGATGCTAAAATCAGTAAAAATATCAGCAGGAAATAACATCTGAGTGGACAATAGCAGATAAATGCGAAACTTCGGGTAGAACTCACTTCTGAATAAGTGAGATCAATTAATCGATAAATGTTTGTAGCCTCAGGAAATGTTCTCCAATCTGGCGCCCCAAGTACACAGCAGATCTTGTATAATTGATCAATTTCACTGGTCATACATGAAATGAGATTCACATGCTATAAAGACACAACTCTGCAAATTTTAGCTTGAATTGATGACCTCACATAAATAATAATCCTAATACTGTATATGAAGCAAAATTAAAGATCATATTTCACATAATAAAGAAAGTTCTATTGTCCAGATGGTTGCATAAAACCAAGACAGAAGAAACAACTTATATTGTTATTGGAAACAGGTAAGTTTGAAAAATAAATTATGCAGTCACCTTTCCCCAGGAAAAATAGGGCACAACGTGAAAAGCTCAGCGAGTATTGCACCAACAGCCCACATATCTGTGATGATTTAGTGCATTCCATTATTAATCTAACCAAACAAACGGAAAGAGAAGCCAAAGTAATAATTCCAAATATTTCTTAAACAAAGAGTTAAATCAAAATCCATCACAATTCAAAGCACCAAAAACTCATCTAGTCTCACACTGATTTCATTAAATTTTCCACTCAAAAAAGGGTAGCATTAGCACACTCAATACCAGTACCCAAAAAAGTTACCAAGATCATAAACAAATAAATTTAAAAAAAAAAAAAAAAGAAAGGGAACCCAGTTTTCATGAACATCTTAAATTAAATGACTAAAATTTTGAGTAAAAAGAGTTTGGCATACCAATGGCAGGAGTATACGATGAAGATTGCAACAATACCTCCGGAGCTCGATACCTTGCAATAACAGATATATGAAGCATCCATTAGACAGTTCTGAATCAGAAACACAAGCAGAAAAGGGTGTATTTTCATTGGTGAAGATTATTCACCAGCGAGTGGAAACATAATCGGTAAAAGGAGGGATCGATGACAGTTCTCTAGCCATTCCAAAGTCAGCAATCTTTATTTTTTTATTCGTCACCAGCAAATTCTCTGCAGTTTGAAAGAATTCCAAGAATTAGCTTATGACATTGTTTCATCAAACAAAAAAAATATTAATTCATATGATGCAGAAAAACACTACTTAATACTTTAATACCAGGTTTTAAATCCCGATGAAAAAATCCGTGTTTATGCACATGAGCAAGCCCTTGCAGCACTTGAGACATCAAGCCGCGAATCTCATCCTCTAAAAAAGATTCTTGCCGATCTTTCATTATTTGGTATAAGTTGTGTTCCTGGAAATACAATAACCCATGATGCTGACGGCATTAGAAAGTTGAGTTTCATGTGGGAGAGTATTTGATCCAGTTTAAATCAGATGAAGACATACAGCCTGTTAATTGTGTCAAGAAAGATAAGATCATAGAAAATAAATTCCCCCTCCTACATCTGATAGCCGTTATCATGCGAGTTTTGCTTATTATTCCCCAAATTTAACCTTGGTTGTCACTTCTACAAGATGATAGTATTCGGAAGGATAGGAATACCTCCACAGGTGTTAAGTTTAAATAAAGCCCTATTTTCCCACTCATTACACTTATTATTGACTGCTATAGAGAATGGTCCAAATGTTTTGTCAATAATGTGAATTCCCAAATCAAATCTTCCAGTACCAGTAACCTATCTCATCCCATATCTCTCAAGTAAATACAATCACTTAAAATGACAGTTGTTCTTTCTGTCCCTTCCCTCTCTCATTTCTTTCACCACCCACGCTGGGTATCTTCTGCATCTTCTCTCATTTCCCACATTCTGTTGTACCAACTTATTTTGTTCATTTTTTTCTGTGTTTTTAATCTTCCTATTAGATTCTAATAAGCCTCAAGGGAGTCTATAAGGTCTGAGTTGTATCATACTGAAAAAATAAAAAATACATATAAGAGACAACAACAATTTGCAAAATGTTAAAAAGCAATGAAATGATACCATGTACTCAAATATGAAGAAAAGCTCATTGTTTTCTCGGACAATCTCCAACAACTTGATGATATTAGGATGGTTCAGTTTACGTAGAGACTGCACAGAAGGGGAATACAGAACAGTTAGCTTTCCCAATTAAAACAACTACGAGCACCTTCCATATTTATACCTTCAAGTTCCATTTTGGTTCTCTAGTATAAATCCACCATCAAAATTGACTCACAAACCTTTACTTCTCGCAGGTTTACACATTCCTCCCAGTAATAGAACTTTCTCTTCATTTTTTTGACTGCAACCTGGAATAGAAACTGGATGGTAAATGGATGCATCTAAAATACAAGAGTTTCTACTATGAGTGGAAATTCCAGACATAGAAAGGAAATAATCGAGAAAATCCCTTACAATCTCCGATGTTTCAACATGTATGGCTTTATATACACTTCCGCAAGTTCCATCACCAAGCTCTGCCAAAAATTTATATCTGGATCAATAATGCACAAGAAAACAAAACTATGAGGCTCACAGCCTGCAGAAGGAAAATTGTAATAGTACAATTCAAATAAGTGTACCAGAAAAAAGTACTCACCTTTCCATTTTGATTTACAAAAACTGAACAACAAAATTTAGGTCAATGGACTTCTAACCTCTTTCTGAAAGAGGTTTCCACACTGTCTAAACAGTGCTCTTCAATTAACTCTATGTACACATCTGTGCTTATGTCCAACAAGTAATACAATATGTAGTGCGAAGTGCTGGCTTTTCATTGTAAGAATGATTGAACATTAACCAAAATGTCAACATGCTTATGTGCAGCCTCTACAAGCTGCAAGCAGTGGTTATCATCTAAAAGCAGCCACTCTGACCTAGGACGTCCTTGTTATAAAAAGCTTCAGCAACAGAAGTCCAAGAATATCCACAACCATCAGCATACAACTGTTCCAACCTCAAATTTCATCCATCTGCCAAAATTTTGTGAAATCAACAATCAAGTTAGAAGAACAATGTTGTCTGCGGAGATTATTGGTTGAAAAAAAAATTAAAAAATACACTTTGCTTTGGAAAAGGTACAAAACTCTGAAACAATTAAAGACCAAATTAGGAAATAGACACGTAGAATGGTGTCTATCCCTGAGTAAAATGCAGCCAGTAACTATACCATCTATTCTACCAAAATTAATTTCTAGATTCAAAATTAATGTCTAGAATGTTATTCGACCATAAAAGATAAAACCTATATACATAATCAGATACACAGACACACACAATAGAACTGCAGATGCACAGTTATCTGTTACTATAAGCATACAAATGAAACAAATTTCAAATCACTTAACGTCAAAACATTACAATTACATTACAAAAGCAATACTCCTCAGAAAACATGACTTGATAGCACATTCACCAGTAATTATTCTTCTGGGAAATTACAGTAACAGCCAAAATACTATTTCAAGAATCAAATACACCCGTACGAATTCTACATCAACCAATGTAACATACAATAACCACCCAATTGAAATAACGGATTCGCCTAATCTGCTGTTCAATCAACTTAGTTTCACTTCACAACACTATAGAAGGAAAAAAAGAAAAAACCCATTAGCTCAAAACTAAACTAAACTAATAAGTGCGTGCGGGAATATTCAAGCTTGAGAACGACCCGCGATCAACTCTTCTAAAAATAAACAAATAAAAGAGGACAAAAAAAACAAACAAACAGAATTCCAATAATTTAGACGCAGTGCACATTCAAATCGCAGATAACTCAAAAATCAAAACCAGAAGTACATAATCGAAAACCATAATCCCTGTAAAGCTCTTTACCTTCACAAAAATTACACAAAAAATTTAAACTTTAGCGGGCTGAACTCACCTCATATGAAACAGTAACACGCCATGAGTAAAAAGAAGAAGAGAGAGAGAGAGAGAATTGGATTAATGGTGCTATGCTATCAAAATATTAACAGCAAAATCAACAGAAGAAGTGTTGGAGAAGAAACCAAAGGCGAATATATATATAAACATGAATAAATATATATCAAATTAAATACAGTATTTTTTAATATAAATCAACTTTAACAAATAATAAGATGTGAAAAGGATATTTTATTTTAAATATTTTAATATTAATATACATGTAATTAAGAGAAGATATGGGGAAGGGGAATTTGATAATTGGTCCTTGCGTCACCTAGCTCAATGACGATATTGCCCTTTCTATGTTTGACCTAGTCAATCGGCCGTAGAGTGGATTGGGTGTAAATGAATAAAGTTGCACTAAATATATTATTTTGAAAACAAAAATTATTATTTAAATTTATTTTAATTTTTATTGAGTTTTAAAAATTAAGTTTAACTTGTTTTAATTGTTAATAAAGTCGAATTTGAATGAGTTTTGATTTACTCAAATATAAATTTAGTTCGAATAGTTTGATATTTTATATATTTATTTTTATTCTTTACTAATTGAGTCAAGTACGAACGGAGTTTCATTTCTTATCAAATAAAAAAAAAAATATTCAAGTTTAATTTTTTAAATTAATAAATAAAGTTCTAACAAACTTTTAACGATCAATTTAGAATCGATTAATATCAAATATGATTTTTTTGGCCAAATACTGGTGCCAAAAATTAAAAAAAATTATATCCACCTTCCTCAATATTTGAATTTTGACAAGTACTTTTCTCTAGCATTATTATTAAAAATTGTAATCAAATTTTATTTGAAGACTACATAAAACCATCCACATAAAAAAAAAATGCATAACTTTATAATACATATTTAAAAGAGAAAAATGATTGGAATTTTAAACTTGATATTAAAATATGGACACCTACTATTTTTTTTGTAAAAGAGACCTAAAGTTAATTAGAAAGTCCAACTTTAATAATATATCAATAGTATTATAATTTTCTAAAAATCAAATGGGAGTTATTTCAAATTTACTATATTTTATTCTTAAATAACAATATATCTTCTATACATTATTGAGCAAGACATCAAAGTTTAAATTTTGATTTATAATATTTTCAAAATTATAAATTTTAAAAATATATCTCTCACTTAATATTTTAAAAGTTAAGTATTTATTTTAATTATATAAACTTAACTTAAGTTCTTTATTTTAGCAAATATGACTTAAACTCTAATTTTAATTATTGTTTAATGTTATACCTTTATTTCAAAAGTATAGGGATGACTATATTTCGATTTTTTAATAACGATTTGTAATTTGATCAAATAGTATTGGGAGGGTATACTTACCAAAAAATTTCAATTTAGAAGTTTAAATTGATACAAACAACTAGTTTAAGAGTAAAAAAAAAAAAAAATATGCCCATCTTCTTGTAAATAGTAACTCCGAAAAATAAATCAAACTATTTTAAATATTAATTTGATTTGATAGCTAAGAACTCGATTTGTTAAATATAGTCAATTATATTTTAATAATTTTGATAAAAAATTAAAATCTAATTCGAATTCGATTCAATAATTAAAAATAAAAAATAATATAAAAAAATTGAAATATAATCTATGGGGAATCTATTTTATTGATTGGTCATTGGAAGCAACAGTAAAAAGTGTCTTGAATATGGATCAAATTTATTTTTAAAAAATAACCAAAAAGGGATAATTATCATCAACAGAAAGAGTAAGATTGATATTCCAAATTCCACAAAAAGTTATTAAAAAATAAATAAAAAGAACTTCTCTTAAGATATAGATGTAGTCGAGCTTGCTAGAAGCTTCCAAAGACAGAGTCTCGAAAAAAAAAAAAAAAAACTTAAATTATCAATTGGATAGTTAATAATATCATAATATTAATTATTAATTAATGGCTATGATCTGCTTAGGTCTAATGCACTGAACTTTAACTGAATTATAAGTTGGATTAAAAATAAGATTCAATATCAAATTGATAGGACACAACACGCTAATTTCACGGAATACATAAACTATTAAACAATCCAAGCTATAATACTTAAGTATTGAGGCCTTACGGGGGAAGTCTATGAAAATTCTTAAATATATCTAAAAATATCCAGTCTTTATAATTAAAAAACAAATAATTTATTAAGTATTTAAATACTATATGAATATGTTTTTGGCCAATGAATTTTTTTAAATATATCTATAAATATCCAGAGTCTTTATAATTAAAAAAGATTGTCCCAAAATTTGTCATTAAAACAAGACATAAAACCATGGTAACAATTTTTTCTGAAATTTTGAAAATAACTCTGAATAAAAATTGATATTTTCGTATAGGACATTGAAATCTCACATAAATCTTTTATAAATTATAGTATGATAGAATCTTCTGAATTTTATACCTATTTTAATAATATTATATTATACTAACTAGTTTTTCTAATTTTTTAATTATATAAATATATTATTTTTATAAATAATTAAGTATTTTACATTGATAAATTTTTTATTTAATTATGAATTTTAATAATAAATTTTGTTGTGTAAACAAAATTTTGTTATTTTTTTTTTCAAACTATAAAATAATACTCAAATCACAAATTTTAACGAATTATTGTCGAATCCCGAATGGATTTGAATTTGTTGCCATGCATTGAACCATGTCCTAAACAAATCTTACTACATCTTTAAATACATTTTATATATAATTTAGAGAATTGAATACATAATGAGTTAAACAAAACAAAAAAAAAAAGATGTTTAAAAAAAGGAAAGAAAAAGAGAAAGGAAAAGAAAGAGGAAAGCATTGAAGCAATCTTTTCACGCGGTGTAGGAATTAAATAGGAATTGAATTGCTCATGAAGAACATAATCATACGTTAAGTTGCAAGGGCAACTCTCTCTCTCTGTGTGCGCACACATATATATAAAACACACACACACACACACACACACACACACACATATAATGCGCACACACACACATGTAATATATATATATATATATATATTTATTTATTATATAAACAAATCTTTGAAGCAAAGTCATTTGGAAATGAAGTGATGAGAAGGCTGAGTGAGGTGGGGGGCAAGTAACTCATCAACCATCACTAGAATAAAATTTCCTAAGGTAATTTTTTTTAGGAGTAAGGAAATGAAATATTTGAATTACAATTAAAAACAAACCATAATTTAATGATTTTTGCAGATTCCAATTCTGAACAAACAAAAGTCATGAGTTGAATTATTTGCATAGAAAGAAACCCAAAAAAAAATTACTAATTTTACTTTTCTTCACAAATTTCCATCATCATAAAATAAAATTCTGGTTTACTTGGATAGATAGAAAGAAAGAATAGATTTTTACTGATTTTAGTTCTCTTAACAATTTTTTTATCAACATAAAATAAAATTCCAAAAACCATTTCCGGGGCACCATGTTCTTGTAAGTCCAAGATACATTTATATGGGACATTAAGAAAATACCAATCATCAACAACTACTTTAATTAAAAATTAACCTTTATTTACTAATGACAATTTACAATCAACTAACAATTAGACGTACAATCAACTAACAATTAGATGAAGACTCTGTGGAATCTGAACCTAAAACCTCGTACTCTTGGAGCATTTGCTTTGCAGTTTTGCCACTGTTGAGCTAGGCTTCATTGGCACAATCGACGTGTTACTCATGTTAGAAGTTGAAAATGGACTTAAAATGTTCATGAAATTGGAAAACATATAAACAAGATAACAGGGGACAACAATAACAAGAGAGAGCAGTTACCCATTTTTGTTCATGGAAAAGACTTATCTGATGCTACAGGGAAACATGGCCAATGAAATTGTATCAAGGACCAGGTGAAGAGCTTGAATCAGGACATGGTTTCCGTAGGAGGGATGACATTAATGAGAAGGGCTGCAGGCTCCATAGTGAAGATTCCATGTCAGTTCAGGTAAAATATACTTAGTATCTGATATTTTACAGGCATAATCCTGCCATGTTCTATTGTATCTGTTAGAATGAGAGTGCTAAACAATTGGGGTCTCCTGGTGGCCGATTTGCTCTATTAAGTTTAGGAGCTCGAAAGATTGACAAGGCCCTTCTTCCTTTACCAGAAAATTGATATACGGCGAGATTGAACTTTGATCCTCAATACCAGCATTTCTTAGAAGGTCAGACACCAGCCATTCAGCTTCTTGAGACCTTCCGTCATTTTGAAGACCAACAATCACAGCACTGTAAGATGCAAAAGATGGAACACAACCACAGGAACCGAGTCTCTTGATCCACTCAAGACAACTAGTATAATCGTCACTTTTGCAGAAGTAAGTAATTATGCTAGCACAGATATCACTGTCTGGAGTGAGCCCATCTTTCACCATTTCTTGTATAAGAATATCAGCTTCTGATATTCTTCCTGTTCTACATAGGCCCATGATTAAAAACTTGTATACATCAACAGGGTGACCACCACATTCTCTAATTTTCTCTAGAAGCTGGAAAGCATGGTAGATATCCATCTCCATAAAAATAAAGTTAGGGAAACAATTGACATCAATCTCCCCGCTACATGATGACTCAGCATATAAAGCAGCAATAGAAGTTCCTGCTCTATTAGAACCTGCCATCTCCAACATCAAAATTCCTGCAAGTAATGCAAAATATATTTGATTGTTTGGCTGACAACCATTTTGGAACATGGTGCGGACAATTTCAAATGCATGGTTCAACCTGCCAGCTGCAACATGTGACTTGATCATTAAAGCATATATAATGCCATTTGGTGATACTGCTGTCCTTTGCATTTCAATCAAAAGATTGTCTGCATCCTCCAACTTTCCACTCTGGCAAAGTCCATTGATAACTATAGCATATGTGTAGACATTTGGTGGACAACCAGCCTGTTTCATGAGTTCAATCATTTTCAAGGAAGTGTTCGTATCACCTGCTCGGCATAGCCCATCAACCAATATAGTATAAGTCACAACGGAGGGAACTAGACCATGCTTTAACATCTTCCCTAACATAGCATTTTCTTCAACTAGCTTAAATTGTTTGCCGAGAACATCAAGAAATATGTTGAAAATATGTGGACTTGTCAAACACCCATCCTCGACCATTTCTTCAAACAGCAGAAGTGCACATCTAGTTTTCCAGTCTTGCAATAACCCTGGATAAGAGCAGTCAGTGTCACTTCATCAAGAGATATTCCCTTTTTTATCATCAATGCCAAAAAAACACCTGCTTGCTCCAGGCTTTTCATTTTGCAAAGCCTATCAATGAATGCAGTATAAGAAAATTGATCAGGTTCAATGCCAATTGAGCTCATGGAATGCAAAATCTTGAAAGCCATATTTAGCTGGCCTGCCCTGCAGAACCCAACAATGAGAATATTGAAGGTAACTTCAGTAGGACGTAGGCCATTGTTTATGACCTTTCTCAACAGTGCCACTGCTTTGTAAGGTCTATCAATCTTACACAACCCTTCCATAAGCTCATTATATGTACGGATATTCGGTTTGCATTGCCTTCTCTCCATCACCCCAAGCAACTCAAAAGCGGAAACCACCCATCCTTCTTTACAGTAACAATTAATTAGTGCATTATAAGTTACAGTACCTGGATTAAGTCCATCTTTCAGCATCTTCCTAAACATCCCATTAGCCTCCTCAATCTTTCCCTCTCTACATAACATGTCTACAAGAACTGTGTAGGTGTGAACATTGGGCTTACATCCCTTCTTTCTCATCTCATCTAGCAAATTAAACGCCTGATCAATCAATTCTTTATCACACATGGCTTTAATTAAAACCGTATAGGTGCGGGTACTCGGTTGACTGCCCTTCTCACACATTTCTTCCTTCAATTTAGATGCTTCATCTAATCTTCCTGCTTCACACAGACCATGCACAAGAGTCGAATACGTAGCACTATTAACACCACAACCATCCTCTTCTGACATTAACGCAAACACTCTGAAGGCCTCACCAAGTTCACCAGCTCTACAATTACCCAGAACCAAAGAAGTGTAAATATAAACATCCAACGCAAACCCGAGTTTCAAAACTGTAGAAAAGAACATTTCGGCAGCCTGTAGAAAGCCATTCTTACACAAAGCATTTATAACCGTCCTGTAATCAATTCCACTCGCAACAAACCCATCCTCCAACATTCTCTTGAACACCAAAAATGCTATCAAACCCATATCTAATTTCGCCAAACACATCAAAAGCATACTATAACAAGGATAATTAATCCGAAACCCGCCCTTTTCCCGCATGTCATCAATAGCAACCATTAGTTTCAAAATGTCATCTTGAGAACTACAACACTCTTTAATTAACCAAACCAGCACTTTATGCATAACCCCACTTAAATTGTCGGACCTCAATATATACAGTAGCTGAATTCTGCTGTCTATATCATAGCAATAAGTTGATTGTTTGCATACCCATTTGAAAAACTTGAGGCAGAGTGGAATGTCCCTGCTGTGGAAGGCTATGATTCTGGAAACTAAGTGCGGGTTCAAATGAGAAACGAGAGATTTTAGGCGAACGTTCTTTTGCCAGTTGGGTTTCTTGATCAAAGCCGACACGTCGTAAACGGTGTCGTTTAAGGGCCCCGGATGAGGAGTGGTGGAAAGCAGTGAGAGGGATTGAAGGGCTTGAAAATGGGGTTTAAGCAAGAGCGCTTGAAGTCTGACTGCGCGAAGCAACATGCATGAGCTGAGGTGTTTTTTTTGTGTGTGGAGGAAGTCAAAGCAAAACGAAAACAGACAGCAGAAGAAGAAGAAGAAGAAGATGATGAAGATGATGAAGAAGAAGAAAGAAGAAATAGGCTAGAACATTCCTGTCTCCCCCCTTTTGTTCGAACATTGGGGTCAAAATTCCTTGAGAGGCGTTTCAAATTTTTTCTGTTTTTAATATCTTAAGAAATGAAGCTGCGATTGATTGATGTCATTTTTCAAAAATTGGTTCTTGATAAAAAAACAAACAAACAAAGTTTATAGAAATAAAATGTGAATTTGGACACGTGTTTGGTTGTTTTATAGAATAATGAGTATAATGATGATTATTATATATATATATATATTTTTTTTGGTAAGTTGCGTTTGAATTGATAATTGTATTGTGAAAATAAAAAAAAAACTTATTTGATTGTATATATTGAGATCCGATTGCTTTTTGATAGGATATATAATAATCAATAAAAAATAAAAATTATGATTAATTATTGAATATAAATTATTTTTTTAATAAATATTATGTATATTTTATTGAATTGTAAAAAGAATATATTTATACTAAATATAATTTAATGTTTATATTGTAGGATAAATGTGTGAGTAGTAAATAATTTTATCAAATTCCCCTTATCATCTAATAATGAGGAAATATTTTGCAAAACCTCTGGCCCATCTCTTATTTCTCGTTTATATTATTATTATTTTTTTGTAAGATTGCATTTGAATTTCTTATCATGCATGCAAATCAGATCACCAGCCCACCCACCATCACCATCGTAAACTGATCAGACCACCACCACACCACCAGAACCCTTTTTATATATATATATATTTTTTTTTTCTCTCATTTTCCTCATTGCTATTATACTGTTTGCATGTCAGTGGATTCACATCGCCATCCTTTTCTTCTTTTACTTTTCCTTTCTTTCTCTTATCTTTTAAGTTCCTCCTTTCTCATGTATATGAAATTTGGTTTTCTATTTGCACAGCAGTGGCGGAGGCGGAGGTGGCAACGCTGCATGTGACCACCACCACATCCCTTTTTCTTTTTCTATTTTTTTTTGTGTCCTTTTTGTGCAGAAAATGAATATGATGTACTTTGGGACATGATTGTAATTTGACAAGCAATTGAAAGGATTTAATGGACATTTCGGTAGACTTCCTGACTGACATAAATTTTAGGATAGTTTCATCCCACCCATGAGACTGAATCTGTATCCAGCAAAATATTCAAAATAACATAGGGGGGAGTGATATCAAGACAGGCCGCATCCCTCAAAGTATACACTGGACCTGGTTTGATGATTTAGTAAATCCAGCCCAATTATCTAAAGAGAATTTTTCCTTTTAACACTTGTTGTTGCTCTTTCATATATGTATATATATATATATATATATATACATATATATCGCATACAATATACAAATATATAATTTGTCTATTTATGTTATTTGGTTAGTAATTTTTTTATTAGAAATTTGAGATTAATTTTTTTTCTCCTAAGATATATACACACACATATATATGTGTAAGTTTCCTTCATTTATATTATATATATATATATGTAAGTTTTCGTACATTGATATACATACATTTATATAGATATACATAAATATATTGATGTGTGTCTTCTAATAAATTTGTCAAATATAAATTATTTGTTCATATGTGTTCATTTATTTATTTATTTATTTATTTATGCACGTTTTGTTATTAATTCGTATGCTATCAAAGTAAAAAAAAATGAAACAATTTGTATTTCGTCTGTAGAGTAGTTTTCAAATATTATTTTTTATTTGGTAACGATAAGATTTATATACTAAAATTTTTATTTTGTATAAAAACAAATTCAACTTAAGTGAAAAATAATATTTATATAATAAAATTATAATAAGAGCTTTCAAATAATTTTTTAATCTTAAATTTAAATTTAATAATAGAAATTTTATTATTGTAAATTAAAATTAAGTGTAAAGTAATAGTTTTATAATAATATAACACATTAATAATAGTTTTATATATAGAAAATATTTAACATTAATGTAAATTTAATTTTAAAATTCAAAAATTTTATTTGATAATCGAATCATATTAAATGGAATTCATTATGAAATATAATAATTTAAATATTTATTATAATAAAAGAATTTGTATAAAAATAAATTCAACTAAAGTGTAAAATAACACTTAAACAATATAATTATTAATGAGAGTCTTTTAACTATTAAAAGTTTTTAATCTTAAATTTAAATCTAAAAATAAAAAATAGAAATTTTATTTGATATTACAAGTATATTAAAAATTAAGTGTAAAGTAATATTTTTATATTATCACACATTATTAATAGTTTTATATATATGGAAAATATTTAATTTTAAATGTAAATTTAATATTAATATTCAAAAAAATTATTTGATAATAAAAATATATTCAAAAAAAATTAAAAATATAATTAATAATCAGTCACTAATTATTCATTATGATATATAACAATTTAAATAATTATTACAATAAAAGTTTTGTATAAAAATTAATTCAACTTAAGTGCAAAATAATATTTATATAACATAATTATTAATAGAGTGTTTTAATGTTTAATTTATTTTATAATAAAAAAATTTATTTTTATTTGATAATTTATGTATATTAAAATTGCTAAAAATATATATGAAAAATAGTTAATAAATATCTTTATTAAATTTATTTTTTAAAAATATTTTATTAATAATTACTAAAATAAGAAATTTTTTATTCAAATTTAATTAAAAATTAAATAAACTAAAAAATTGGTAAATTGTATTTAAAAATTATTATTAATTTTAATATTAATATTAAAATATAAAAAATATTAATATTTTGATATTAATGCAACACCTTCCAATTATTATTTTTTAATAAGTAATTGCATTTGATTTTTGAAAATATAGTGCCTCAAAAAAAGTTACAACTATATACATGAGGTCAAATGTAGGGGTGTGCATTCGGTAAAACCGTAATTAACCGAACCGAAATTTCGGTACGAAAATTTTTCAAACCAAATATCGAACCGAAATAACTCAGTTCGGTTCGATAATTCGTAACGATTTTGATAAAATCGAAATTTATAAAAAAAATAAAAAATTTACTCCCTCTTTTTTCAAGAATTTATGTATAACAATTATCAATCAAGGAGTTGTGACCTATATAAAATATAATTCAATTATTTGTACTATTTTTTAAAATTTATTTTTAATCATAAATGGTTATTATTTGGGCAAAGGTAAATAATTAAATTGGTGAAAATAAAAATATGCTTATATATTTATTTCATTTGTGACTAACAATAAATAATTAAGGAATCAAATTACATTTAGTTTAATCCGTAAGTAGTGAGTATTCAATCGTCATTTTAGTGATACATTTCATTAAACAAAAAAAATTGCACTCTTTTAGTTATTAAAAATAATATATACATATATATATTATTTTTATTAAATTAAATTTTAATTATTTTCATAAACACCAACTAAATAATTATTAATTAATTACTAAACAATTGAACATAAGGATAATAGACTAAAAAATACTTAAAATGTCAAAATTAATCAACAATGTTTTAAAAAAAATAAATTACAAAAAAAATAAAAATCGATATTCGATTCGGTACGGTATACCGAACTCAAATACCGATACTGAACCGAATACCGAAATTTTAAAAAATGCATACCGAATACTGAATCAAAAATTTCGGTTCGATTTCGATTTATACCGAATTTTTTATTTCGGCACAGTTTGATCGGTTTACCAAACCGTGCACACCCCTAGTCAAATGTCACAAAATTCTTGTTATGTAACATATGATGGCCTTCTAGTTGCATGCATGAAAATATCTCGTACAACAATTCAAAATTATTGTCAAAATTATATGATTGCAACCCATATTATATTAGAATCAATTCTTATTAAAAATATTTGTTAAATTTTCACAAGTGTATATGCAACGGATAAAAGGAATCAATTCTAAAAATAACTTGTAGTCTATGATTTTTTTATATTTAAAAGCTGAAATTGATAATATAGATATTTATGTTGATAAACAACAAATCTACTACAGTGTTGTTTCTCCACAGATGATAATGAGCCAGGAATGAACCCGTATATATCACTTTTAGCACAAGACATTGTGGTAAATCTTTTTATGGTGACATAAAAAATATCAACTGTTGAAATTGATAACTTGTATAACAGTGTTTCTATCTCTACTCATGTAAATTTCAGTATTGGGGAGAATAATATTGAATAGTATGAGAGAAGCTAATAATGCATATAAGAGTATGTTAATGTGTCTATAGTGATAGAAGGGTTCGCAAATATTGAGATTCATAACATGTGTGCACGTGGGTCAACCTCTGGCGATGAGCAATTTGGTTTTGGGTAGCATAATTATGTTGAACCTAATGATACTAATGTGTTCAATGGAAGAATTCAACAATGAGCTAATAGCAGATAATTTTGGAGCTAATTTACTTAGTAATTCAGAATCAGACGAGATTGAGCACCCAATCCCAAATGAAAATAAGGATGACGTTTGATATTGACATCATGTTGGATACATTTAAAAATTTGATCAGAAGACATCATCACAGCATGAAATCCCAGTCAATGCATGAATACTCTCCACCTCAAATGAATATATATTTCGTTCATCAATTTCATTCTTCTCTACTACATATCCAGTAGTATATGCAGACTCTATTGATATTCCAACTAGGGCTTGAGATAAATTTTATGATTTAAGTAAAGGAGTCCTTGATGTGGGTATGGCTTTCAAAAGATAAGAAGCACTTGATTTCTATAGTTAAAAATTTCTCCATCCAGTTTGCGAGGTAAGAGTATCGTGTAGATGAGAGTACACCAAAACTATAGAAAGTGGTTTACAAACATAACACAACAGATATGTGGTGCAGATGAAAGCTTCGAACTTCATTAAAAACAAATTTCTACCTCTAAAGTTTTGCGGACACGAAATTTGTATTACAGATATTTGGCATGCATAATGGGACAATCTCTACCTCTCATCTCTTTATTTCACAAATCAAGTTCAAAGTTTAAATAAAAATAAAAAATAATTACTCTAATTTCACAAATATCAAATTTCTTATGTCGAGTTATGAAATCACTACTCCAAAACACAAGTTTAAGAGGGCAATAGAAGATACTGTTCTAAAATTACCTGTCAAGTTCCACTAAAAATGGAGGCAAAGTAACAAACATAAGCTATGGAGAATGAGTTGTCGAATCTAATTATGGTATAAGAATCTTCTACAAACACAAATTATGAATCTAACTATGGTGTAAAAATCTTCTACAAATACAAATTATGAAATTACGTCATTCATGGTTATACAAACCACTTTACTAGAAGAACAAGTTGCATAATTGACTATTACTATAGACAATTTATTGAATTACTTCACGTGGTGACCAAATCAATAAAATTCTTGACAAAATTGAATGTCTAAATGAAGTTAGTTAAAGTATTTCGACATGAAATAAAGCTTAGAAAAACAAATTTCAGCGCAATTAAATGCAATTTAAATGCAAAAGTCAATGTGTCTTTAGATTGTCTTGTTTCCACTGATGATTTGAAGAATTTTGTCAAAGCAGTAATTGGCAAAAATTTTGAAGCTCGAATTCAAACTTTCAAATCATACAAGAAGCCTTACATAAAAAGGATTGAACAATTGAAAATGTCGGAAACTTACCAGCACCAAGATTTCAACATTTGATGGTAATGGAGATCTAAGGCATCATATTGCTCACTTTATAAAAACATGCAACAATGTTGGAACTGACGATGGAGATTTTTTAATCGACCAATTTGTTCTATCCTTGAAAGACTCAGAGGGCACGTTTGGTTTTCATTTCAAAAGCATTTTTTCAGTTTTTTACTATTCAAAATATTGAAATCATGTTTGCTTTATCTCATCTCACTAGAAACATTTGTCAATCCTATATTCTCAATTTTCAATTCTATATTATATCACTGAAACCCACTACTATCATCTATATCTCCATAATATATTATTATTTTCAAATAGTATCATTGTAATATGACTCACTACCTACAAATCATCCTAATAAATTATTATATTCAAATTAAATAATCAAAGTGGAGTCATCACTATCAATTTTATCTAATTAATACACTATTATTTTTAAACAATATCATTTCTGTAAGACTCATCACTTACATATATTCTTAATAAATTATCATATTTAAATTAAATATTCAATGTGAACCCCACTAATACCCATTATATTTAATTAATATATTATTATTTTCAAACAATATCATTTTGATGAGACTTACTATTTTGATGGGACTTACTACTTACATATCATCCTAATAAAATATTATATATAAACTAAATATTCGAAGTGGATCCCACCTAAAACACCAAAAATACACTCAACCAAACATATTCTCATTTTTCAAATCTATATAATTTCAATATCAAATTATTCATCCAAACATATTTTCAATTTTTATACAAAAACCAATACAAAACTAAAAACTTACTAAAAATACTGGAAACTAGAAATGGTTAATGGAAAGAAAACCAAACGCCCTTCTTTTGATTGCTATATTGTTCTTGAATCCAACTGTGTCAACAATTGAAAAGATTTACAAAGCAAGTTTTTTAATCACTTATAAGTACTCATCGTATTGTTATTATGATTGAGATTGCTAACTCACGACAAAAAGAAGATAAGTCTATACTAAAATATCTCAATTTTTAGAGAAATTTATTTTTAAATTGCAAAAATATTTTATTTGAAACTTCTTCAATTGAGATATCAAATATGCATCGAAGGAGTGCACTGGGGTCTTTGCTATATACTTCAAAAAATCAAACTAAAGACTTTTAAAGAATTAGCAACTTGTGTCATGCCATTAAGATAAACACGTTGTTGCTGACTTTAATTTTTCAATCCTCCTAAATACGAGCATAAACTATCTAAAAATTTTAGTTGAATTTTTTTTAATTACTGTTTGGTAAGAGTATAAACTGTCAATAATATTTTTTGATATGAATATAAAAGGTCTACAAGTTAAATCAAATAAAACATTTATTCACAAGAGTATAAAAAGTCTGCAAATCAAATTCAAATAAAAATTCTTTAATACTAGCATAAATTATCTGTAAATTATAAATTCAAATACAAATTCCTTGATAAGTATAAACTATCTAACAAATTCAAATTCAAATGGATACTTCTTGATACGAGCATACACTATTTACAAATTTTAAATTCAAATGGATATTTTTGATGTGAGTATAAACTCTCTACAAATTAAAATTGAAAAACTACTTGATATAAGTTTAAATGATCTAAAAATCACAAATATATTCAAGTTAATAACTCCTTCGTATATGGATAAATTATTTACAAGTTCAAATTAATTCAATTGAAAAACTCCTTGATATGAGTTTAAATTGTCTTTTGTATTTCAAATAAGTTTAAATAAACTCTTATGACTTATTCTCTCGACGAAAGATTTTAATACTCATTCATTTTTTTTATATTAAACAGATGCATGGGAACAAATCTCAAGTGACATTTGTAGACATGAAAAATTTATTACCAATTATTATTTGATATGTGTAATAATTTTTTTACCAATTTTATATATTTTTATTTATTTTTGGAATCTTCATTCAATTCCAAGATTAGATGAAATATTTAATTGATTGACAAATTGAATATCAACATGGATAAAATTATATTACGTTAACAATTCAAATCATATTTTGCAAATTATGAAAGTGAATGAAAATATCTCACTAATCCAAATCACATATTTGCTAGATTTGCAAGAAGTTAGACACACAATTATTCAATCAAGAGAGATACTAATGGAAATTCCAATATTCTCCAAATTCAAATTTTTTAAATTCAAAAAGACCCTAGACATTTAAGATAGATATTAAGGCATTTCTCGCATAGTTCATCAAATCATATCTTTTAATTCGAAATGTAGATGCTAAGTAATCGAATGAACATTAATAAAATTCAAATCAACTTTGAAGGGATCAAATATCGAATTATATCTTCAAGTTATCAAAATGCAAACATCATATTAGTCAAGCGAAGAATCAAAAAATCAAAATGAATATCTTATCCATGAATGAAGAAAGATATTGAATGAAGAAAGATAACACATGAAACAGGAAAGGACCAAATCAGCCATGTCAACACATGCTACATTCTTAAAGCCAAAAATCTTTTCTTATAGTATATGACTACATAAAGGACATTTTCATTTATGTCTCCACGATGATCTTCCCAGTAGCATGACCATCGATGCTCTTAGCCCAAGCATCTTCAGCTTTGCTTAGAGGAAATTTAGAGTCGACGATAGTCTTGAGCTTCCCTTCTTTAACTAACTCGACAAGATATTGCAAGTTCTCACCTTTGGGAATGAGAAGTACGGCACCAATTGTTTTTTAGAGAACGTGAGTTTCTTCATGGCAAAAGTCCAAATGGCACTTGGCCCTGGAGTGATATCAATTACCTTCCCGTTCGTGCTCAGATTTGGCTCAAAAACAGACCAAGGAAAGGCCGCTGCACAGTGAACTACTGCATCATATTTCCTGCCTGATGGGCTCTTAAGAGCTGCTCCTTCTGGGTCTTATAATCAAGAACCTCATCTGCTCCGAGGCTTTTCACTAAGTCAACATTGCGAGCACCACAAGTAGCTGTTACATGTGCATTTCCCAGCTTTGCAAGCTGAACAGCATAATGACCAACACCACCTGAAGCGGCAGTGACAAGAATGTTTTTCTGAGGCCCACTTCCATCGAGCTTAAGCCCAGCAGATTGGGTAAGGGCCATGTGAGCCGTGAGACCCGCAACAGGAAGGCCTGCACCTTCGGCAGCTGATACTTCAGGAGGCCTAGAAACTGTCAAATTTTCCTTAGCCACTCCATATTCTGATAAACCACCTCCTGTCTGTTCCATTAAGATTAAGACCATTCTGAATGAAAATTCGTACAATACAATACAAGATAGGACACAGAACACCTCCACCTATTTGAAAGTTTTAAAGGGGTGTAATCCTTTGACATCCACAGCTTTCACTGAAGGACAATTGAGCAATTATTTCACCCAATAACAAGAGCAACAGAAATGATGAAAACAAAATATAGGCAGAAACAGCTTTAACACCACTTACAGTATGACTCAGCATAGCAACAACTTTGTCACCAGGTTTGAAGTTTTTGACTCCAGGTCCAACCTCCACTACCTCTCCAGCTACGTCGGTAGCTGCTCCAGGAAAAAAAGTTAAGGTAAAGGAGAGAAAAGAATAAAAAGGATAACCAGCTCAACAATCTGAAACTCTTGTAACATTGTCACAGTGTCCCACATAAAATCACAGTGCAAGTCCGGACCCCGAGTGGCAGAGTTGATTTCTAATATTGCACAAGTAATAAAAGAAAGCTGTAAATGCAAGAATGACCTCAGATGAAGATTCTAAAAACATCACTATAATCATCTATCTCAGAACAAATTTAGAACAATTAGCAACACATTCTACATAGTTGTTCCAACTGTCAAATTAACAATTTTAATTCATGTTCGATGTTTACCAAATATCATTCATCAAAAAAGCAGAACAGCATGTTCTCACCAGACATTTCTCTTAAAACAATCACAGGCTCCATATATCTCCCTTATCCATAAAAATGTCACCCTTGGACATTCATTTGCAGGTCCTGGCCATCTGACAAGCTGAAGGTGAGGTTATTATATTACGCTGCAGCAGTTGTGACTGCCACAACGCTAACTCGCCATGTCAAATCAACTACAGGTTGAACATGTGGCCCATTCTCGCCAGCCATTATCTCAGCACAGAGAGGTAAACCTGCCTTCAATAATTGGATTTAACTCAAAAAAGTCTTTTTGAGGTGCATTGCAATGTTTCGAACCCCATGCTCCACCATACTCAAAGGATCCACTAGCCTAAGCATCAGAAAGGACTTGATGATGCGTGTTTCAATATTATAAAAAGTCTACGACACAGCGTGTTATAAAATTTTCCTCTCCAACAAGTTATGCCACATAGCTTCAGGAACACAATCTATATACACAAAAATTGGAAAGATATGATATATAATTGCCTCCCTTAAAATTGGATTCAAAGATAAACTGTAATATCAATGAGACAAGCACAAACCACTGTTACTACTCTTCCAGTGATTGTCCAAATGACAAAAGCTGAAATCCGTTAAGAACAATGAGACATTTGATACAGGTTTTCCAACTGTAGAAAACATGGCCTTGGTGAATCATAAGGTTTCTCCAGCCAACTCATTATTGTGAAGCTCCAACATCTTATCATATTATTGGCGCTATTTCAACATTTAGCCCAAGGCCCCCAGCTAATTCACTCCAAATTTTAGAAATGACCATACACCCCGAATTACATGATTTTTCACCCAAAGAAATTTAATAAAAATCAATATTCTACTGTTTGAGGTAAGCCAACACTGTTTAAATCAAAATCTCAAAAACCATCCTTCAAAACTATAAAGGGCTGGAATGACAAAAATGTAGGTCAAAAGAATTAAGAAATACTGGTAGTAAGCTTACCAGGTATAAAAGGAAATTTCCGAGGAAGAAGAGGACGAAGCATGCCTTTCTGAGTTTTCCAATCAATAGGATTTAAGCTTGTGGCTTCCAACTTTAGCAGGACTTCACCCTTACTAGGAGTAGGAACTGGAACTTCAACGTGCTGCAAAAAGGTAGTCATTTTGGCAACTAATCAACAACTAGAATTCAAACTCAAATTGTATAATCTGGATTTTACGAGTTGATCATTTCTCAACTGGCATACTCAATAATAAAATGTTATCAGAGAAATGCAGAAAACCTGGTGCACAACCTAAAACCACTTATCCTCAATGTCAAGTAAAGCTAGAATGGATTGCATCCCAAATGAATAGTGGACCCTAGTTGTCATCAGCCTTGTCAAATATATTTCCATTTGGTGCATTCGCCATTTAAATGCCTAACGAACTAATAATCCGGAAAATAAGGTCAACTGAAGGGCCAGTTACTAGCATTTCAGCAACCTCCTACAGTGAGAAACAGAGGAAATATATAATTTTCTATTCTTTTGTTAAGTACATCCTTCGTACTTCATAATATTTTTATTTTCTAATTTCTCTAACAGTTAAAGAAACAAATTAATTTTTTAATAAAAGTTCACCCAACTATTGCTGATGAAACCCAATACACATGTTAACCCAAGAATACAAAGAAAAATAATTCTAAACGTTAGGTAAAAGCTTGAAACAGCTTCTCATACTCATAGCAACTCTGAACAAGTTCTCCCACGTACAATCTGCATTTTCAATCCCGATATCATCAAAGATCACATATATTCAGAAACCCGCAAGAATTTCAATGCAGTAAAATCATTGCAATAGACAGTAAGCAAACAAATGACCACTTTATGTCTATCTCGCGCAAGGATTTATTTTGATCCCATTCATGACATCAACAGAAAGCAGTAAAAGTATACGCTCATTTCTTTCTCCAGGCATGAGGTGAGCACAACACACAAAGAAATCATCCACCAGCACATCAAAAGTAGCCATAACTTTTCCGTATAGTCTTAAAAAATGCTTTTATTTTTATTTTTTATTTATATCCCATTTGTTAGATGGTTTGTCAAAAGCACCCCAACTGGTTATAAAGATATACTGAGCCACACCCGCCAGAACACCCCCTACCCCCATCACACACACACACACACACACACACACACACACACACATATATATATTCAAAATTCAAACAATTAATTTAAAAGATGGGCCACAAATTCCGGTCTCCATATAAAATAAATTATTAAAAAAAAACACAATTTGACAATTAATTACGGCTTAAAAAGAGTATAAAAAAGACCCATTCTTCGACGACTACTGGATTTTCAAAAACCCAAATGAGTAATTACTAATTCAAGGTTCCACAAAACATTACTAGAAAAAAATGATACAAAAAATAAAGAACCAGCCAAGAAACGAAATTCACCTTCAAACCAGCAGCTCCACCGCCATAAGCCTCGTACCAAACCGCATGCATAAGCTTCCCCGCCATACTCAATTCACGAAATGCTTTAATTTCAGCGATTAGATGGAAAAATAAAAACTATACCAATAAATAACTGGAAAAATGATATAATTTTCCTTTAATATATACAAGGATTGGGAAAGCGTTAAAATGGCGTCCAGAAGTGAGCATTAAAACGGTGCGGCTCTTCGTTGTTTTCAACGTTGAATGACGAGAATAGCCCCAGCTCATGCCTTGCTGGCCAATCCACAATCAATCGAATCATTATCATCAGTTTCTAGAACATCATCATATAATTGGTGGTTATTTATAGTAAAAACTTGTATTATATTATTTCAAAATTCAATATCATCCCCTAAATTTGATTTTAGTTCGTATTTTACTTTATAAATTTGTTAAGATAATATTTACTTCCTAAATCAAATTTAAATTTATTATTTAAAAAAATTATCCTTAACAAAATAAAATTATATAGTTTTTAGTATATTTTGAATATTTATACCTCAATTTCGATTTTAGATTTTTTTTAAAAAAATATTTTAATTTATAATTTTTAAAAAATAATTAGTAACTTAAATAATTCAAATTTTGAAAAATTATAGTAATAAATGAATATAATAAATGCATAAAAATATTAATATGAAAATTATTTTAATTATTTGAATTCAAAATAAAGTATTAACTATTTAATCTAAATGAATTTTAAACTCTTTTGGTAGTTAATACTTTATTTTGAATTCAAATAATAAAAATAATTTTCCTATTTAAGACTTTTGTAAAATTATTATACTCATTTATTACTATATTTTTTAAAAATTTACTTGAGTTACTAATCAATTTTTTTTAAAACAAATTATAATTTAAAATTTGTTTTTCTAATTAATGAAGAATGTAAAATTGAAATTGGGGTATAAATATTCAAGATATACTAAAAAAAATATAAATTTCTTTTATTAAGAGTAATTTTATTTAAATTTATGTTAGGATAAATGTTACATTGACAAATTTAGGGTTAAATACGACATAAGGTCAAATTTAGGTAGTGTGATTATATTTTGCCCTTGGATATATTTATATTTTTTAGCTAAATTATTTAATATAATTCTCAGTAAAAACTCATGTTATACTAATATAATAATAGTATATGTATGTAATTTCTTATGTAGCTTTAATTTACTGAAAAATATTTATATTTTTTAGCTAAATCAATTAGTATAAGTGTTGTATGTGTTATGTGTTGTATTTGAAGAATAATAGTTTATTTTTGACTAATAAGTTTTTAATTTTTATTTGAAACACGCAACTTAATGGAGCATCAAAATTATTCATATGTATTAATGGGGATTATGTTTTAGCAAATTATGAAAATTTTGGTTATTATTTAATAGTTACAATAATTTAGGAGTGTATTGAGCGCTCATATTAGTATTAAAATCTGTTACTTTTTCATTTAAAAAAAGGAGTAATGTTAGCATTTATAGGATTACAAGATTAGAAGGTATAGAAACATCATTTCTTTTCTTTTTTTTGAAATAAAAAAGGAAAGAAAAAGAAAAATTATAAGCACTTCACCTAAGGATGGCAAGGAGATGAGCGAGTTTTACCAAATTAGAAACACATTCTGTCAAGATTTTTAGAATCAAACCTACTTCGGATGGACACGACGGATAAACTCGTTTAATTATTTTAAAATATTAAAATATATTTTTAAAAAATAATATCATATAATATATAAAATAAACTTCTAAAAAAAAATTAAACGAGTTGGGTTTAAAAATAAAAATTCAAAACTCGATCCAAATTTACTATTCGCTCCAAGCATAATAAATTCAAATTTAAATCGACCTCGTTATCATTCGTAGCTGAATAACCTATTTTCTTTAACTTACCAATTGGATTCTTGCAAAAACTTTGGTGTCCTGCCTTTCCTTGCCATGGTATTGTTATCGGCACGGCACTTGCATCTTTCAAGAATACAAAGGTGACACATGATGAGCAAATGAAGAGAAAATATTCGAATTTTTATAAAATAATAATTATGAAGCTGCAATGGTTTCAACACACGAAGTTTCTTAAGGCCAAAACAAATTCCATAATTTATACCCAACCATTGCAATCAAATTTAATCATTCCTTGAAAGAGTTCAGTTTTCAAATATTGAAGATGCACCTGAAAAGCTATCTAACTGCATCAAACTTGGCATCAAAGAACACCAATCAAACAAAGTGATGTTGCAATTTCCTGTAGCGGGATGTTATGGTTGAATCGTTAAAAAAAAAAATGACGTTTACCTAGCTAATACTTGATCCGGCTCTACTCAAACTTTTTTGTTCGCCCCAACATTCCCCCTTGTCCGATTTGGTGTTTACCTAGCCAATATTTGAATCCGACTCTACTCAAACTCTTTTGGTTCACCCCAACATTCCCACTTGTCCGATTGGTACTGAGTAGTTTTTTGATATCAAACGGACCTCTCCAAAAGTAGATATTTCTTTTGCAATCAGTTTCGCTACGGCTGCTCTAACTAATTGTCCACCCTTTCCAAGTATAATTTCTATGTTATTTATGGTTGTACTAAGACATATCTGTTGAAATATATTTGATCAATCAAAACTTCTACCCAAACCAGACAAACTTCTTCCAAAGCATGGCTTTCTGGATGTAGATGATAGATATCTGAAAACATTTTGGACAAATACCTATTAGAGGAGCCAGTGGAAAGTTTCGTGTACGGAGTTGGACTCTTTACTTCAGGAACATAGAGTGGCCGTTAAAGGACATCACCAGATCATAAGAGACTTCAAAATTTAAGACAGCTGTGTATTGGACATGAACAAAATTTTCTTTACTGGAAATATATATGGATTATTCTGCCATCAAGAGCACATATACTATACATCACCTTTGCTAGGTGCAATTCTTATAGAGCTGAAAGTAAAACACTGATATACACAAATATGCCTAATGAGCAGAAAGGTTAAACACAGATATACACAAATATGCCTAATATCGAGCATGGATCACACTCGAGTTCTAGCATGCTTAGTTTTCCTCGAGCATATATACAGCATTCACGCAGTTTTCTGTTTCCCATAAGAACGAACCAAAAGCAACAGCTTCCAACACTAATCTCTTCAGACTTGCGAATGAAGTAGAAATCAAGTCATCGATCTCAGGCAAACCAGTGTTCTCATCTCCAAAGAGAGCACAACTATGTCTCTCAATCAGATTCACAGCCTCCTTAGATTTTGGTTTAGCACACATCCGAATTGTTTCTGGGTCAAATCCCATCACATAACACCTCAAGCTTTCTTGTTTCCTCTGCAGGCTGTATGATACTTGACCGACAGATGAAGATCTCTGGCCGCTAATCCGGCCAAACGCAATGTACTTTGACCCTAATGACAACATTTCTGAAACAGGAAGCTGGCTACAAGCTCCATCACCAAAGTCAGAGTTGCTTAGGTCTAGACCCCATTCCAGATGGTACCTCAAAGAAGCAGACTTCAAAAAATATCCGTACAAGATGGAAGCAGCATACAATTTACAAAGGCGGAACCGTTGTATCTCAGTTGTGGCCCAACTCTTTGTGACACTAGAGTTTGCTCTCCATCCAAGAACAGCAATTAGATGTTCCCTCACCATCTCCAGAACCTCAAAACTATGAATAGACTCAAGTTCCCAGTCCTTCGAAGGCCAGATCTCAAGCCTACCATTATAGACACATTTGGAAAGCCTGGGGACCAAATGAACTCTCATCTCAGAGAATTTGTGGAATATAAGCATATACATAACATCTTCAATTGCAACTTGGCATTCGTGCTTTTTCAGTTCAGCAATCCTCCTGCCATTCATTTTTTAAGTCAGTCCAATATAGAAAATTGAAAGATTTCATATAAATTAACTAGCATACCACGGTTTCTCAGGTTTCAGCCTTTCTTTGGCCTACAGTTAATTATAGCAACAAGATGTGATTTAAGCAATCCTATGTCTCTACTTCCTCTAACTGCCCCGCCTTGAAAATGCAGTAACGCGATAACCATCAGTATAATCAATGTTGACATTCTATATGCTCCTGCAACACAGTACTTCCCAGCTTAAAGCAACACATGGTCAACAGTTTCAACCACAATCATGTAGAGGTACCAATACATAGATGCAGCAAATGCATCAGTTGATTAAATTTCTTGATGAGGCCAAAATGTCCGTTGGCAGTACTAGTACACTGTACACCCTCCTCCAGCCATTACATTCTTGAGGAGCTCAATGCACTAGTACACCCTCTCCGGCCCATGCCATTCTCAAGGAGTTCTGCGCTTACCAAAAATGTGCCACGTGGTTCGTAAAAAGAAATACAGGGATATTGCTGAAAGCTTTATAATTGTGCAAAATAACATCAAGCAGCAAGAGGTAAATAATACATGAAAAAGAAAACAATATATCTGCTTATTTTACTATAGTCTTCACAATCTCTACATGTAAAGGTTAACACTTTAACTCATCCTACATATTCTAAGTACTGTGACAATTTAGGATCAAGTTGCTCAAGTTACATTTTTTTTTTTCAGAGGCCATATTCTGTAGAAAATATAACATTTTAAATTCTTGACAATCTGGAAAAACTTGCAAACAATGCATCCATTTTTCATACGTGCAATAGTCACGCTCCTAGGAGACTTCAATTTCACTCCTATAGATCAATTAGCAATTTAAGACTTAAGGTTCTATTTGCTTGGAAGGAGAATAGGGGTAAAGAAAAACAAATGGGAAAACATACAAAAACCCCTTCTGTGAATATGAAGATTTTACTTCATTGTTTTTGTCTTTTTCCTCAAATGTCGTTGAAGGAAAGGGTAATTAAGATTCCTACTCACATGCTGGTAGGCAAGGTTCTATGCCTCTGTTTATGATACTTTCAATCGCTCCTATTTGTGTGTTCTACAGACAAACGAGGACATTAAAAAAAACTAAGTAGGCAGCAATAATTGGATGCACTAGTGGATTGACTTAGTGACTTGGCATCAAAATTTATATTCCTATATGACACATAAAGAAATATGTATTTGGAGTACATAATTCAACACATACATGTATGCACATACACAACAAACACAGAGGTATTGAGACAATCACAATTATCCATACAATCGAATCCCGTAGAGTCCATCATACAAAGATTGTAGTGGGATCCAACGCGTATGATTATTGTAATTGTTCGGGACTCAAAGTTGCAGGAGAAGTACACTACTTATGCCTAATAGCATGATTCATAGTTAAATCTTGAATCTTCGCACTCCCAGCAGCAGAGGAGTAATTCAGGTAAAGTTGGAACAAGCTAAAAAACTGGCTAAGAAAATATAATACAATTACCATCAGACTTCACATATCACAATCCAACAAATTGCAATACAATGGCATAACAAAACAGAGATAAGAAAAAAAAATTAACAAATCCACCCACCAACCTGTTAAGGTAGCTTCATCAGAGCCTAGGCTGAGCTGAAAACGAGCCACGGCTTCATCCCTCTCGACCGCCAGCCGCTCCAACTCTTTCCGAGCCGCAACCTGAAAGTTGTGGCGATCATCCAACAAGACACCGCTCAAGAACCTCCCAGCCGGCGACCTCGGCTCCAGCGGCGCGTTCAAGCCGCCAAACTCACACTTGCTAGTACTACTACCACTGGTACTAGCCACCACAATCAACGGCCTCCGCTCAACACGCAGTCGAAAAGCGATCGGACGGCGGGGAGTTCCGGAGGGCAGAACCGGAAAAAAAGATTTGGGTTTGGCGTAGGAAAGACAACAGTCCATTCAACACTGGCGTATGTAAAATCTTGATGGACTGATTGATACAACTATGTGAATGACACTGGTGAGGAGAAGGGTCTTGAGGGTTTAATGGGTTTTCCACAGATTGACTGATAAGTGTGCAGATATAAGTAGATACTGCTCTCTGTGTCAGAGAGAGAAAGTGATAGATACAAAGGTTGTATGTATAGGTAGAGGCAGAGAGGATAAGGTGGGATACCAGTAAGATTGAAGAAAAAGTTAGCTTACGGAAACGATGGGCTCTGGCAGTTATGGTGGCGACATGTGGGGACATGGGCATGGGGAATGGTGGAATTCTAGGCTTATCAAAAGATCTCCACTTTTCTCCACTTTTTTTTTTTCTTTTTTTCTTTCTTTTTTTTTTATTAATTTCATTTTTTCCCAATTAATTTGGATATTTGATTCTTTTCTTCTTTTTCTTCAAATTAAAATGTGTGCATTTATAATTAGGTTCGTTCATAGTTTCTAATTTATTTAGTGCTTCCTCTATAAACAATCCAATGCCAAGATGTGGCGTATATGCGGCCGAGTTTTGCATATTTGATATTTTGTTGTTTTGAGTTTCGAATTATAATATTTTATTATTTAGACAATAAAGGAATCATCAAATAAATTTAAATTTACTATATAGTTAAGTTCAATCAAATAAAAATAATTTAAATATTTAATTTAATTCATAATTATTAGCCACAAAATCATAATATCGCCACAAACTCACAAAAAAATTTATCATTCATATTAAAATTCATCAACTATAAAAATAACTAATATAAAATTTGTTGGGAGACTATTTTGAACCACGACTTTGCTAAGTAAAGAAAAATGCACATTTTATATAATATAAATTATTATTTTTCCTTTATATATATATATATAAATATGTACTTGATAGTTGTTGATTCTAACACTGACCAACAAGTTTGAGATAAACAAGTCCAAAGATCCCGCATGCGTACCTTATCAACCTACTTTATAGACATTTTTAATTGGTAAAAATTTGTCAACAGCTTTAGCCTGCCGTCAGTGCGCTTGACTCCTGAGGGTTTGGGATGATCACATTTTGAATTCTTTATTTTATTATATATTTTTATTTTATAAAATTTATTTTTTTGAATCTTATTGATCTTGACTCTTGAGGTTTTCGGGTGATTATATTTTGGATTTTTTTATTTTAATTTGTATTTTATTATATATTTTATTTTAGATATAAAAATCACCTTATATTTATAGAGTTGATGAAATGTATAGTTGGAAAACTAGGAATGTCTGACTAGGAAATTAAGGATGTCGGAGCTAATAAACTATGGGTGTTAGGAGTTGCCCCACAAACACTCTCCAAGCCTCGAATCAATAAGTTAAAATAGATGATTTAAATCAAAAAGTTAAATATTGTTTAAAACTTATTTAATTGTGTATCTTATAATTATAAAAATATGGGATATTTATAGTGGTTAAGTGGAGAATATTCGTGTGCTTCTATACACCGTCATAGTGTTTTCATGAGTTTGAAGTCTATATTAGTTTCGTGGGCTTTTAATTTCAGCATTTCAACTCATTAACTATGGACAAATAGAGCTACTTTGTTGGGTCTCGTATTAGGCTTATGTCTATTTCCGTTTAGACCTATCGTTTATGATATTTTCTTTCAAGAAATATGTCGATCATTTTCGATTCTTTCTCTTTTTTTATTTTTTTCCAATAGAAATGTATTTTTCTTATGTGATTCACAATCAAATATTTTTTTTTTATAAAAAATATTTTATACACTTGGCGTTTATTTTTTGTGTAACATCAACTTCTAATAGATGATTTGAACTAAAAGCTTCATGTATTGGTGTTTATAGTTTAGTGGTACATTTTACCATACATTCACATATAAACACACACCCATAAGTATATGTGATGATGTGTGGTGAGATACAAATATATTATACACAATCGGATATAACATATACTGAACCGAATATAAGGTAGCTCTCAATCACATAAATGCAAATTTTGTAAGGTAGGATTAGAACATGAATACCAAATTTCGAATCTAAAATACGGAAGAAAAGGAAACTCACATCAATGAATGCATCTTTTTCATGTTTTCAACACTTTCCAAATTTTTATTGGATTGAATTCTTGCTTACTCTTAGTGATGATATTTTTTTTATTTTTATTTTAATTTTTAAGTGAGGAGTAAGAATAATTTCTCATTTTGGTTAGATGGAAATATATGTCCATGAAATGTTCATATTGATTGTCATAAGAAAAGCAAGATAGTGGATAAATACTAGAGAACTCATCATGGAGCACTTTTAAGACACAAACAAACTGTTTGAGGTGGACACACCAAAAACAATAACTTTTGATGCATCTTTTATAGAAAGATGGGGCAAACAATTTTGATTTTCAGAAATTCCAAAAAAACAAAGAAAGAAAAAGAAAAATCTTATACATTGGTTTTGGCCTAAAATCGTGTTGGTGATTGTGTACGAAATATTAGCATAATTTATTTTTTTTCATACGAATCAAATATACAAATTACAGAATGTTTCATTTCTTTGTGTGTGTGTTATCAACCCACTACATATTTAATTTTTTTCTGTTTGAAGATATTTCCATTAATTATGCTATTACATATAAGATATATTTATATCCATGTATTCTATAAATTCAATTTAATTTATTGATATTTTCTCAAGAAAACTCCAAAACCAAACAGGAGATCCAAATTGGTACGGCCCAACCCAACTCCAAGTATCACTTCAAGTTCTGGCCCACATTTGAAGCCCACTCCATCCCAACAAAATGCAACAAAGCACCGGCCTAGTCTGCGCCTCCTCCACCAGCAATGACCCTTCTTTTACCTCGTACCTTCCGAACCTGCCTCCTCCGCCTCTCTGTCCGCCACCTCTCCAGCACCACCACTCTCCACCGCCCCACGCCGCCTACCCCATCCGACCCCCCTCCACCTCCACTACCAAAATCCCCAAATCCACGCACCCGAACCCCACTAGAAAAACAATTCGAGACATGGCTCCAAACCCTCGGGCCCGGGTTCACTCAATCCGATGTAGACGATGCCTCCGAGCCCAACCCGACCCGGACCTCGCCCTCGACATTTTCCGGTGGACGGCTCAGCAGCGCCACTATAAGCACGGCCACGTCACCTACCTCACAATGATCGAAATCGCAGTTTCCGTAAGCGTTATCGGGTCGCCGAGACTTTAATTGAAGAAGTTATCGCCGGCGCGTGCCCTGCTAGCCTCCGCTTGTTTAACACCATGATCAAGTTCTTGTGGCCGTAAATTCTTGTTTAATCGCGCTTTTGATATTTATAAGAAAATGCTGAAATCTGAGGATGCTAAGCCGAATTTGGAGACTTATGCATTGCTTTTGAATTCACTGTTGAGGAAGTTTGATAAGTTGAATGTGTGTTATGTGTATTTGCATGCGGTTAGATCATTAGCTAAGCAAATGAAGGCTTCCGGGGTTATTCCCGACACGTTCGTGCTGAATATGATCATCAAAGCCTACTCGAAGTGTCTTGAAGTGGATGAGGCGATTCGGGTTTTTTCGGGAAATGGGATTGTATAGTTGTGAGCCAAATGCATACACTTATAGTTATTTGGCGAAAGGGTTGTGTGAGAAGGGTAGGGTGAATGAAGGGTTGGGATTCTATCAGGAGATGAGAGGAAAAGGATTGGTGCCGAAAGGGAGTACTTATTTGATTTTGATTTGCAGTCTTGCCATGGAGAGGAGGTTTCAGGATGCGATCGAGACTGCATTTGACATGTTGGGGAATTCCATGTCTCCTGATTTATTGACCTATAAGACATTGTTGGAAGAAATGTGTAGGGATGGCAGGGGCAATGATGCGCTCGAACTTCTTGAAGGGTTCAGGAAGCAGGACAGTTTTATGAATGAGAAAACTTACAATACTTTGTTGAATGGACTGCACTTTCTAAGTTGAGACCTCTAGTTGTTTTGATCTCTCATAAGGTCTTCTAAACATTGATACACATTGTTCAAGATAAAATCCAATGTAAGATATTTGAGACGCTAGTTTTGGACCTTTGAAATTACAAAGAAATTTGGTTCATCTTTATGCTTGGAATAAGCTTAGTTTCCAAGTGTTACATTAAGAGCTTTTGGCTTGGCAAAGTTGGAATTTGATCGAACTGGTGACTAGGCTACTATTTGCTTCATTAACTTACGGAGTTCTGGTTATGTCTTCTAGTTAAAAGGTTCATCACTCATTTCACTGTAAGAATCTGACAAAAGTGTTTTACAGATTCATCTGTTATCAGATGCGGTGAAGTTCTTTTTGGTAACCTGTTTTTTGCATTCTGGTGTTCTTCTATGGAATTATGATTCAGTATTTTGATTTTCCGGTGACTGAGATCATGGTGACCAAAGAACATTTTTATTATTGTATCTTGATTTCTTATTTATGTGAGGCATATCAGAGGGCATAATCTTTGTGGAGAAAGTAGACACAATGTTCTTGCTCAAGACAGCACTCTTCTCCAAGTTATTCCTAATGCAAGGCATGTGGTGATTTTTTCCCGTATTGGATCAATGGATTGGATATTCTTTTGTATCCCTTGTAGTTCTTTCACTGGCTTTCGTATCAGGCGTGGGTGCAGATCCTTGCTGCTACTGCTGTATATTTGTGAGAAGTGTGTACTGAATTCCTGTAAACATTGAAGTTCTATTATACATATCTTTTTTGGCTAAATCATACTAGAAGTTAGTGAGATGATGAATCTCGAACTGTGGCCACTGCCTCACACAGTAGAAAGTTACTCTCATTTTATCTCCCAAGTGCAATAAAATACTGGCAAGATAAGAATGATATTCGTAGCTGTATATATATTGACAAAAGACCACATCAGATCAGCTAAAACAGGAATCCTTGTATGCATGAAACTGAGAGACATTAAGTGAATGTCTTGCTTCTATTTTTCTCATTTATTAGAGACTGAAAAAAAAGTAGTTCCATGCAAAATTTTATTCATCAAAAACCTAATATAACTTATCCTTGGTTCGTCATTGAAAGTTCTTACCCATCGGGTGTGTTTTCAGTGAGAATAATGGCATGTTAGCAATACTAACATGCTAATAAAACCTCTGCTTAATTTAGAAATATTATAGAGCCAAATTTGTAGATTCATCCTACTTTGTCCCAAAAATCAAAGAACAAAGAGCTAATCATCCACTAGTTCATCAAAGATCAAGTTTAATATGAGACAGAAAATCCTAAATTTCATCTACATGATAAGAGTATAAACCAAGAATAGTATATGAGAATTACAAAAGAAACCAAGAAAAAAGGTTTCAATGGATGCAATGGGTTTTTACCAGAAACAACAGATTAGATGTAATTAACGAAGTAAATAACTCGATTGTGCATATGTATTCGCTTTAAATCTCTCTTTCTCATCATCTGCATTAATGGTCGTCAAACGAGCTCTTGAACTACAAAGGCTTCATCGTCGTGCCAGTGCTGGTGGAGCTGGTGCTATAATTATTGGTATTTCCATTGAAGAAATTAGAGGACAGTGTGGAGGATGAATCCTCATTGGCTTTCCATTTCTGCAAGACTTGTGGGAGCTCATGTGGAAGTCGATCCCGAAGCTGTCTTCGTCGTCTGGAGCCGGCTTCCACTGCTCCACTAGAGGCGACAGCACGTTGACAGCATGGCTCATGTCGGGCGTTGGTAAGACTCTCTAGCTGTGCAGTGCCCGGCAAGCTCGGCCACCTTCCAGACACTCTGGAAGCTGTCTTGGTCCATGACTGAGAGGAGGACGGGATCCAGAGCCTTTGACAGCGTCTTTGTCTGGGAGGAGCCGCCGAACCATGTCACCAGGTGGCTTCTTTCGTCTGGCAAGGAGTCATCTAAGGCTTTTCTGCCGGTGATGATCTCCATCAGGACCACCCCAAAGGCATATACATCCACTTTTGTGTAACTTCCTGTGGCTGTTTATTGATTTGAATAATTACATAGTAGATACATTCTTAATCATTGTATAGTTAATGAGAAGATGTGCATGACAATTATGTTTCAGGAAGTAAGAATACATTGCATTCTTGAAAAAGCTCATATATAGCCTACAAAATTTCGAAAAAAATATCACAGATAAATAGATGAATCCTAGCATTAGAGTGAATAAACTGATGCAGAAACCAATTCATACCGGCATATTCTGGAGCAAGATAACCAAAGGTTCCTGCTAATCGTGTTTCGACTGAATAGTTGCCATCAGGGGCAGATCTCACCAAGCCAAAATCAGAAACCTTAGCCCTGATGTCATCTCCCAGAAGAATGTTTGATGGTTTCAAATCTCTGTGAATAAAGCTTTGCTGTGCCAAGCTATGCAAATACTCAACCCCTCTGGCGACATCCAATGCTATAGTCACCCTCTGGTTCCAAATGAGTTGAGGAATTCCCATTTCTTTCCAGTGGAACAAATGCTGGCCCAAACACCCTTGTGGCATGTACTCGTAAACCAGAAGCCTCTCACTACCATTTTCACAGAATCCATGAAGGGCGACCAAATTCCGGTGCCTGACCTTTGTGAGGACTCAATTTCAGCCTTAAACTCATGAAGTCCCTTGTCACTGATCAAAGAGGATTCCATTCTCTTGACTGCTATTCTAGTGCCATCATGGAGTTGTCCTCTGTACACAATGCCGAATCCTCCCTTTCCTACCATGTTATTTTCGCTGAAATTATCTGTTGCTTCCGGAGGACTTCAATTGGTATCGTAATATTTCCCCCATCATATACATGATAATCAGTCTTTTCAGCACTGATTCTAATGGGAGTTACACTTATACTACTACTAGAATTGGGGCTTTTTACATTGTCCTTTGCCTGATCCATATGGCCGATCATTTGCTTGTCACTATGTCCTCCTTCACTTCTCTTACTAACCCATTTGTACTTCTTATTTTGCTTATTCAAGTAGCGTCTGTAGATCACAAAACCCAACACTGAAATGACAATAACAAAGACAACAACAGGAACAACGATCACCCATGGCGAGATGGAAGAACTTTCTCCACCATCCGTACCAGATGGAACATTTGCTCCATTATTGGATGAGGAACTTCCGCCAGGAGAACTAATTGGAACATCTTTCCCAATCAGTACATTACCAGTGACTCTTACCGTCACAGAAGAAGGGAATGCGGGAATTTTTCCAGAAATATTATTGTTGGAGAGATCAAGAATCTGCAGCTGCTTTAAAGTTGTCAAACTCTGAGGTATGGTGCCCACAAGTTCATTGTCATTTAAAAACAAAGATTTCAAATTAGTTAAATTGGCAAAAGCAGGCGATATGGTTCCAGTCCAATTCTGCTTTCCGAAATTAATTATAGTCACACTTCCCTTCTCACATGTAATAAAGTTCCATTGCTGACATGGATTATTCCTTCCCAAGATTCTGCCAATGCCATTGGGTAATTCATTGCACCAGCAGCCTCAAGCAAAGCAGTAACCTGGGGATCACAGGGGCCTGGGGTAGAGAGACAGAAATTGTTCATAGTTCCAAGATTCACCTGAACACCTCGTGGAAAACTAGGCATTGGACCCTGGAATTTGTTGTTCTGTAAGGCAACATTCTGAAGCTTCGGAAGCTTGGTAGCGAATCAGGAATCATACCGGTGAGAGCATTATCCGAAGCTGGAGATCAGACAGTTCTGTACAGGCAGAAAGATCAGGAATTGGCCCTGAAAATTTATTGGCATGGAGCCAAACCTCATTCAACTGTGTCATTGTCCCAAGAACATCAATCGTGCCTGAAAATCCCATCGCCTGATTGTTGAGCCATAAATTCTGAATCCCAGACTTTGCAAATGACGCTGGCAATGACCCTGTCATGTTATTGTAGGAAAGCCTAAGGCTCTGGAAATTTGGCAGGGATCCAAAAATGTCTGGAATCTCACCCACAATATTTGCCTTGCTCGCAAGAAAACTAGTGAGGGAAGTGGAATCTTGCAGGGTGTCAGGAATTCTCCAGGTAGGAAGATTGGTGTTGTTGTTGATGCTGAAAGATTGTAAACTTGTTAAGCCTGACAGGAAACCTGTAGGGATGGAATTGAAACTGTTTTCATCAAGATTGACTTCTTGAAGGGAAGCGAGGTCAGATAAAGCCGGTAATGGCCCGGAAAACTGGTTTCTTTGAAGGCTGAGGGATTTCAGGCTGGAAAGCTGGTTTATCTCTGATGGTAATATTCCAGAGAGAGATTTTGATGAGAGATTAATGGAGCTGACTTTGTTTGAGGAATCACAGTTGACGCCTTGCCATTTGCAAAAGTTGGAACCTGTCCAGCCGGAGGGGAATGGGTTGAGGGATTTGGCCAACTTGGCCATAACATCTGCATCATCGGCGGAGACATGGTGGATGACGGCCGCGGTGAATATAGTCGTTAAGAGCAAAAAGATGTTACAAGAGAGGAATTTGTGTCTCTCTTTAGGCAT
>JAGSPU010001542.1:0-17809 GCA_019321725.1 Paulownia fortunei
ATGGTGTCTCTCCGGCCCGGGGGCATTTACACCAAGGCGCAGCTCCAGAAGGAGCTCGAAACCCTAGCCACTTGTGGAATGTTCGAGAAAGTCGATTTGGAGACAAAAACGAATCCGGATGGCACCATAAATATAACCATTCCGTTCCTCGAGTCCACATGGCAATCTGCTGATAGATTCAGGTGCATTAATGTGGGACTCATGCCGCAGTCTAAGCCTATTGAAATGGATCCTGATATGACTGAGAAGGAGAGATTGGAGTATTACAGGAGTCAGGAGAAGGATTACAGGAGGAGGATTGAGAAGGCAAGGCCATGTTTGCTGTCAATGCCTGTGCAAAGGGAAATATTGCAGATGTTGAGGGAGCAGGGCAAAGTGAGTGCAAGATTGTTGCAGAGGATAAGGGATAGGGTGCAGCAGTGGTATCATGAGAACGGATATGCTGTGCACAAGTTGTGAATTTTGGGAATTTGAATACGAAAGAGGTGGTTTGTGAAGTGGTGGAGGGCGATATTACGCAGCTAGTGATTCAATTCCAGGATAAGCTTGGGAATGTTTGTGAGGGGAATACTCAATTCCCTGTGATAAAGAGAGAATTGCCAAAGCAGGTTAGAATTGACTGGAATTTTAGCTGTATTCAATTATGTGACATATATTAGATATTTTTGCGAACAATTAAGTGGACTTATGCACTGGGTTCTGAGTTACTAAGTATAATAAGTCTGTCTTTGAGGAGTTTGTGTTATGGTTATGAAATGGATCCCCGGATGAAAGTTTCTTGGTAAAATGATGCATTATACATAATTTGAGAACTTTCCTGAATGATTGTAAATCATTGGTTTACTGATTTTCCTCTTATTTGTGTTGAAATTGTAGGAGCTATCTGATAACATTTATCATACTTTAGGAATTAGGAATTCACCATAATCATATATGAATATGGTACTTGATTTTGTTTGTTTTATCCTTCTATTTGGGAATTGTACGCAATCAGTTTAATATTTGTGATCAATTGTTAACTGCCTTTGTTTTCAATGTTGTAACATAATGTCTTAATTTTTGGTTGAATATTCAAAATGACTGCCTTCTTTTAACAATATCTAATGGTGATAATTATGACTACTCATCTTGCATAGTCCATTAAATTTGATGATCTGGCAAGTTGTTCATTATTTATATGGATTTGATTTGTTGTGTTTGTTTTGTGTGGTGTATATGTATGTGGCTGGATTTTTAAGTGGCTTTTAAGGTTTGATGTTATTGTGTTATTGGTTACAGCTTCGCCAGGACAAGTTTTTAATATTGAGGCTGGGAAGCAAGCACTAAGAAATATAAATTCGTTAGCCCTTTTCTCCAACATTGAGGTAAATCCACGTCCAGATGAGAAGAATGAGGGGGGCATTATTGTTGAAGTCAAGCTCAAGGAACTGGAACAGAAGTCTGCTGAAGTTAGTACAGAGTGGAGTATTGTTCCAGGTCGTGGGGCCGTCCTACACTGGTAAATAAATAAACAACACAATTCTTACTTTTTATTAAGTTCTTTAATTTGGTTACTAAGTGTTTTTTGCTTGTTAAAAATGCTGCTCAGGCTTCAATCCAACCAGGTGGAACTGTTTCTTTTGAGCATCGAAATATTAAAGGTTTGAATAGGTCACTTCTTGGTTCAGTGACCACCAGCAACTTCCTCAATCCTCAGGTTGATTTAATTTTGATCTTCACTGAAGCTTATTTTTCTGAATGAAGTGCCATTTTGTATGTAGCATTTTCATATTTTCATAAATACATGTACAGGATGATCTTGCTTTCAAGCTAGAGTATGTCCATCCATATGTAGATGGTGTGTACGATCCTCGCAACCGTACCTTCCGTGCTAGCTGCTTCAATAGTAGAAAACTGAGTCCAGTTTTCACTGGGGGACCTGGAATAGAGAAGTTCCCCCTATATGGGTTGACAGAGCTGGAGTTAAAGCCAATATTACGGAGGTATCATTTTTCCTTCTTGATCTTGTTGTGTTTTATAGCTATATTTTATCAGACCTGATAATTGGAGCCAAATCTGGCTAAGATTGGTTGGATTGTAAGTCGCTATTTTTACTGATCCAGAGAAAGAGGAAGATTGGACTGATAAATGTATGGCTTAGGAACTAAGTGTTGTTGAGTAAGTAAGATAGAGAAGTTAACTGATGTATTTCTTGCAGAACTTCACGCGTCAAAGCAAATTTACCTATGGACTTGTGATGGAGGAGATAACTACGCGTGATGAAAGCAGTCACATTTCCGCAAATGGTCAAAGGGTTTTGCCAAGTGGTGGAGTGAGTGCAGATGGACCTCCCACGACGCTCAGTGGCACTGGAGTTGACCGTATGGCATTTCTGCAGGCCAATATCACTCGTGACAACACCAAATTTTTAAATGGGGCTGTAGTTGGTGAGAGAAATGTGTTCCAGGTGAGAAACAGGCATTTCTTCTCACATTTTTTAACAATTATTTGGATTGATTTCCAGGTCGATATCTTCTTAGCCCTTGTATTTTGTCTTACATCTGAACATAAATTCCTTCCGAAATCCTTCCCCTACTCCTGCGAGAAAGAAAAATACTAACTAGCATCTGATTTCTGAAACTAGCCCCTGATGGAAGGTTTTAAGTTCTAAAATTAATGATTTAATTTTTCTTGCATCTGCTCTATTGCAATAGACTGGAGAAAGATACTAATGTTTGACATTGTTAGAATGAGGTAAAGTAACTATATATGGTGTTTATGAGCTGAACTGCTTAACTGAGATTGGGCAAACTGTGTTACCTAAAGCATTGTTTTTTTTGTGAATCCAGTAAAGCTTTTATCTCATCTACTTAAAGCCAAGCTGGCAGAATTAGAATGCTGTCAAAAATTAAATTACTGTGGTCTACCTTATTCTCTATTCATTAGTACTAGTAAAATCATGGATAAACATGTACTTTATGTGTTTGTTTCTATGTTGGGTAGTTAAATTTATAGCTAAACGACATACTCCCATAAGTAATACTGGTTTATACTCAAGCCAGTTGAAGCATAACCAACTGACCTTCTATAGTTTGAGGAGTGGACCCTGTAGTGAATTTGCCGAACAGGCCTTAAGTAATTACTTTTTCTGGAATCTAGTGTCTGTTTCTTGTCCAAATGTTGTACGTTATATTGATTAACATTGTGGCCTTGCTTTAAAATATCCATTGCAGACACTCAAGTTTTTTGGAATTACGTGAAAGTGATGCGATCAGTAAAAGGATCAAAGGAACGAAAATATAAAGGATTAGTTTCAACAAAAATTCAATTTCTTTCAAAGATAATTTTGATGCAGACCAGTCTTAGCTTCTTTGCATTGTTCTTAGTAATTTGAGTCAATTGTATTTTAGAAATTATATAGTTGCAGAATATTTTCTGCCATTAAGTTGGAAAGTCCTTTTTCTAGTCTTTTTTCTTTTGGTGTCTTGCTTGGTTTCTGGGTTGACTCTTAATAGGATTAGCTTTTCTTTTTAAAGAAGTCTTGGAGTTGGAGTAGGAGATAGTGCAGTGTTCAATTAATGAAGTTCTCCACATATTGATACAACTTTCTGGTGATTGCCTGATACCTAAAGGCCTCTTTTACTTCATTAGATAGGTTCTAATACACTATTTCATCACACCTGATTTAATGTAACCTTGGCCTGTTATGTTTGGTCGGCCAGTAGGAAACCCTCATTTTGCTTGATAAAGAACCACACTTGAGGGGTTTGACTCAACTATCCAGAGTAGCCCATGAGGAGATATTTCAGCCAAAAAATCCTATCTGTCCCTGGAAGTTTGATGTAAATTACAGGAAAGCCCCTAGATTCTATTTTCACTCGGAACCCCAGTTTACCCGCTGTGCTTATTATTCCCACCACAATCTCATAACATACCTCACCATTCCCACCTGATAATAGCAATCTCAATGTGAAATTGAGAGAATCAAGTCCCAAATCCTAAATAAAAAGCCCTTCACCAAGGGAGGCATTGCTGCTGTAGAGTGACGGTATTGTCGACTGCAATTTCTGAAATACTTGTTAAAATTATTGACAGAAATTGGATTAGTATAACTTGAACTTAAAAATAAAATGTGAATGGAATTGCTTTTTTTTTTTTTGGGGGGGGGGGGGGGGGGGAGGGAGGTGGTGGTGGGGGGGGTTGTATGGAAAAAAGGTGATCATAGAAAATGGCAGAATGGGGAGGGAAAACGGTGCTGTAGTTTGTGAGTTCCAGAAGTTTGTTGGTGAATGGTGGTGGTGTTTAAAATGTAGAATTTACTTTATGATTATATGAAGAAACATGAAATCTAAACAAAACAGAAAAAGTAAAAAAGGAAAGAGGAAAAACAGAGAATAGATAAAAGGAAAAAAACAAAGGGACATAAAAAAGATGATATTAGAAAAAGGGCAAGGAGAAAATTGTGATGAAGAGTATTTTGGGTGACATAATTTTGTTCAAAGTAAACACAAATGTAAAGAGACACTTTGATATCCTCCATTAATCATATGAAGTATACATAATAATGTTGTTATAAAATATTCACATTGTCCATCTAATGATATGTATTTTGTATCAACCTTTCACCCCATCTCTCAAAATAGGATTCTAGGGGTGATTCCTAGTTTCTTATTGTTCTTGATCTTCTCTTTAATTTTCTGCGATATTAGTTGATAGAATCCACAATCCTTCAGGAACCTAATTTTCTATCTAAGACCCTTACAGTTCTTGACCCTTAACCAAGTATTTTAGCATCAAGAGCCAGTTTTTAAATCTTTATTTCATTAAAACAGAAATTGGTGCTGCATCTTTGTGTCTGTTTTATGGACGTAAAATTTTTTATATACTATAGAGGTTACCATACCCTGAGTTTTTCTTTCATTTTTCAATCTTCTGCAGCTTGACCAAGGACTTGGAATTGGTAGCAAGTTTCCATTCTTTAATCGCCACCAATTAACAGTAACCCGATTTCTCCAGTTGAAGAATGTAGAGGAAGGTGCTGGGAAGCCACCACCTCCTGTTTTAGTCCTCCATGGCCATTATGGTGGTTGTGTTGGAGATCTTCCCAGTTATGATGCATTTACTCTGGGGGGACCTTATTCTGTCCGGGGTTATAACATGGGAGAGTTGGGAGCTGCAAGAAATATACTCGAGGTACGACAATTAAACTTGTTTTATATTTTCATAATTTATTTGAACTAGGAAAAGAAAATAGTTTTTCTAAGGAGAAGTGAAAGTATGCAATAGTGTTATTCTAATAAATTAATGCAATTTATTGGAAATGCACATGTTGATAAGTTAATTTTGTACCTGAAGTTTTACTAATGCATCAATTTTTTAATTTTTTTTATGAGATGCTTAACTCGATTTATAATTATTGTCATTAATTATAGACTTTTTGTTGGTGCTCAATGTTTGATGCTTGTTATATATTGTCTGTAGCTTGCTGCTGAGCTGCGGATACCCGTGAGAAATACCCATGCTTATGTGTTTGCAGAGCATGGGAATGATCTTGGGAGTTCAAAGGATGTCAAAGGAAACCCGACAGAGGTGTACAGGAGAATGGGCCATGGATCCTCATATGGTGTTGGGATGAAGTTGGATTAGTGCGAGCAGAGTATGCTGTTGATCAGAACTCTGGAACTGGTGCAATATTCTTTCGGTTTGGGGAGCGATTCTAAGAGGTGCCAATTTGGGAGGGTTATTAGCATATTTCTTGGAGCTGATCAGGATTTTACAAATTTTGAGTTGAAATTTAGTGGTTTTCTTTCTTGTTTTTCTGTTTTAAATGTTTAGTGATTTTCTTAGATTACATTTATAAGTCAGATGTCTGGTTGAATTCAAGTGTACTTTTTTATTTTTTTTGTTCTTTCACATAATTTATTACGACTCATGTTAGCACTTCTTAATGAACATAACGGGTTGTGTTGTATTTTGCATTGAAAAGTAATAAAGTTGGACGGTAATTATGAGTAATTATAGCAGAATTTAGACTTTTGTATGTCCTTGCTCGGTGTAGAGATCTCCTCTGCTGGTTGTGGACGGGTTGATTTGTTTTTCTAAAAGTAATTCCTTATCTTAAAGATATAAAAGTATAATAAGATATCAAATTTACTCAAGTATAACTAATAATTCAATATATGCTATATAAATTTAATATGAAACCTCATTGACCAATCCAACTTACTTGTAAACACTGTTATGGGGTCAAATTGATTGCTGAGAAAATATACAACCTAAAATCTCACGTCCTGGGGCAATGGTCTCTTATTTTTTCTTCGTGGCACTACACCATTCACTCGGATAAGGAATTTATTCATTCATACCTGATATTGTTCTTCGTCAATTAAAAGAAAGAAAAAATATAAAATAAAATGCAAAACAAGAAGTTGACATCTCTTGAAGATATCTTAAAGCTACGCATATAACAGTGCCAAAAGGATTCAAAAGGTACAATACTATACATACTGGATGATACCCATCTCTTGAACTTAATGAATTTGTACACACAAAAGAATTCTCTAACATAACTGTTATCTACCAGTCCATGCTTGCAGGCTGCCTATGTGTGGTTATCAAGAGCCAACTGGACATGACAGAGCATTCCAAGTGAACCAGTGCCTGAAGTATTCCCACATTCTCCTTTTCAACTGCATCCATCTGCACTTCAGAATTTCAAAGCTTACTCTCACTTAGAGACCCAATTCCTTTTTTAATTGGGCAAGGGCTGCCTCAATCTCATCTATATTGTCATCAATGCTGCCCCCTTTATCAGCCTCCTTTTGATCAGCACTTGCAGTTTCCTTTGTTCCGTAAGACCATTCGTTATTGTTTTCAACTACCTCTGCATCCGTAATGTTCAGCTCTTTTTCTAAGAACTCAACAAACTCTTCTCCGATTTCCTGCCCAGTATATAATGAACAGACATAAACCAGTGTCTTTAACTGAGGCCAAACAGAGTTACACATTTTATGGCAAACATTTAGAGAAAGTGAAAACAAAAGAAAAAATATGTTATTTAAAAAAAGAACAATAATAAAGAAATAAAAAACCAAAAAACAACTCCAACTAACTGTTACATATAATAGCATCTCACCGCCAATTCTTCCCACAAACTCTTTGGCTTTCCTTGTGTAGCAGCAGTTGCCTCCCAGTTGCGAAATTCTTCCTCAAGATCTCTGAAGAAGTCCTCTGCAGCAACAAAATACTAACTTCAGTATCTTAAAAAATAGTTTTACTTGCTACAGTAGTAAATGCAAGCATCCAAAATCATTTAACATTGAGGTAAGAAAATTATTGGCCATTGTGATCTCACAAGGAGGATACATCTACCTATTGTTAGTTGGACATCCCTCAAAAAGTTACCTGCATCATTGAGGGGCTACTATAAGAATATACAAAAGAAAAGCCTTAACTCCTCTAGAAGGGTAAGGTAAACAGCTGAATGAGGCAATAATTCATATACAGATAGCATATCAAAACTACAAAAAAGAGATTGGTAGCCTTAGGTAAGATAAAGCAACTAATGCAGCAGTTTATGCAATAACTGAGCAAGTCTAGGGAAGGGCTAACAGTATGAGCAGTTAATGAAACAATTCATACTTACATTTATTCATTGTTGAATTACAGTATCTTAAATTGAAACACTTGCTTTGTGTTAACAAATATTTAAGCAATATAGAGTATTCATTAACAAAAAATAGAAGGGGCAAAAGTTTATGCCATTATGCTCACAAACAATCAACTAAAATCAACACTAAGTTTTTTGGTCTTCAGTGACACTTTAATGGTTCACCCATTTTCCTTTTGCATGGGGTGTGGGGCGGACCACAGTGAGAATGAGCAGTGATGTATATGTATAAAGAAATGTGTAATGTATAAAAACAATCAGTGTGTTCATACAGCCTTAACAACATTTGAAATCAATAGGGAGGTGTACAAAACCAAAAGTAATTATCATGAGATCAAATCTATATATAATAAAAAATAAACATTATGGCTATCCAAGTAAAAGCGCCATGTGTACGTGCATTTGCATAGCCTAATTGAACTATTTCGCCACCTAAGATAATAATTTTTTTTCTCTTTTGTCAAATTTGAATAAAGATAGTCACCTATCTTTATCCAAGGAGTGAAAAATATGTCTAGAATCTAAGATAAATTCAATTAAGGAAACCATCCTTTTCATGTTCTACAAACATTCTTTAAATGATGATAATTATCCATCACATTAATTTTTTATTGAATTACTAAGGTAATATATTATTAATTCTATGTATTTAAATTATAAAATCATTTTCCCATGCCAAGTATAAAATATTCTGCGTACAACAATAGTTTTATTTTTAATTTGTGATGTAAAATATATATTCTAAAGTTTCAGGTCAAAATAATATAATTCTTACTAACCCTCTTCAAGAACTGAAAAATAAATGTATATTGACAGACACAAGCAACAAATGCAAGCAGCAAAACTACCATTACTAGCAGTACATCATATGGCAGAAAGGATTATTGTAGACTAGTTGTCTTTGTTCCTTGGGTATGGTTTCAAGATCTATAACAGCATAAGTATAATATGGAATTATTAAGCTGATGTAGTAACCCAAAAATAGCACAAACACAGAAACTATGGCCATCATATTTCATGTTTCTTCCCAAACACCCAAACATACGAGTAATACCAAACTCAGTGCTGTGACTCGCACAGCCACGACGTTTCCTCTCTTGAGATATCCAACAAATGAATTAATGGAAACAAAGCACATTCAAGAACATTCTAACCACTCTTTAACCCCAAGTTTTTTCTTTCCTTTTCTTCCCCTTATCAGTTATAAAAGCATTCTTTGATGAAATATGTAGCTTGGGCTATAGTGCAAAGTGGCTGGCAGTTCAAAGGTCTTAAAGTCTTTACAGTTCTCATAGCTAAAAATTGATATTGCATCAACTCCATTGTGGGTGGAATATTGTTTTTCAGTTAAAAAAATATTTCTAGCTCTTATTCACCTTAGCAAAATTATTTGAATTATGCAGTCACCAAGACCAATTAAAGCACAAAAATTTGCATCAATAAAGTGAGGAAATCCATGGTAATGGATCATTGGGTATTGAACTGCTTGCGCATTATAGATGTTCTTAATTGGGCATGGATACAAAAAGAGCAAGATGAGGGTAGCTTTGTTCAAACAAGACTAAAGGTGCAGATTAGCATAATAGGGTGTGCTGGTGAGGAAATAACTGCACAGTTTTTATACTATCAGACTTTTAGGAAATAATTTGGAAGTTCTATTCCCAAGAATAGACTCTGCAATTACTATTTCAGATTTTCGTAGTTTCTGCATCCTAGTTCCTAGCCAAGAGATGTGCTGATTTTGTGCCTTTTCTAATTGCTGATTTTGTGGCTGATTGTGCGGCCTTCCTCTACTATTTATGCTTGTAATCGTTTCTTACGAAATTCAATAAGAATGGTTATCTTTTCGTTCTCAAAAACCTTCATGGTATCATAGCCTCGTGCTCTGTCTTAATTTTCTCCTCTTCTTCTCTGTCTTAATTTTCTTCTGAATATGTCATATAAGTCGGCGATGACCAGCACCCAAAGTAACCTATCGTCTCTTCCGGTACTTCCGAAACAATTCCGCCCAACCCTAATATTCCTCCCACGCCTGTATCTGACAATTACTATTCCCAGAATTTAGCCCTTTATCTCACAGGTACAAAAATCAATGGGCCACTATCTCGAGTAGGCTTAGTCCGTAAAATTAGCAATTGATTGCAGAGGCAAAATTAGGCATTTGACTGGTGAAATTTCTAAATCAGCTGATGGAGACCCTAATCTGAAAAAATGGCACTCCGAAAACTCTCTTCATGGCTCATCAATTCCATGGAACCTGCCATTGGAAAACCTCACCTATTTCTCCCCACTGCTCACTGTTCGAGATCTCCGAACTGGGAGAATTCTTCTCAAATTCTTGAGTTGAAAACTCGCCTCTGGAAATCCAAACAGAATGATCACGATGTTACTACTCATTACAACAAATTGGTAACATTATGGCAAGAACTTTAGTGATGATGATGTTTTGGAGAATTCCAACAGCTATGCTCGCCACAAGAAGAGAGAGGAAAATGATATGGTTTACATGTTTTTAGCCGGCCTTAATCGGAGTTTGGATGAAGTCCGAGGCCGCATTCTTGGCAAGAAACCACTGCCCCTATTTGGGAGGTTTTTTCTGAAGTTAGACAGGAGTCAAGGAGAAAAATCATGTTGCGCAATGCCAAACCCAATGTCAACTGGAACCGAACTCAGCCCTTGTCAAGTAAGTGTTGATTCTGACAACGACGGGCGTAACAAACCGTGATGCGAGCATTGCAGAAAACCATGGCATACAAAGAGACTTGTTGGAAGCTTAATGGTAAACCAGTGAATTGGAAACCAAAATCTAAACATGACGGTCATGCCTATCAAGCCAAGAGACTCACAAGTCTTCTACCAACTCGGATGCATTCCCTTTTACCAAGGAGCAATTAGGGCACCTATACATAATATTTCAATCTCCAAAACTATTTTTGACTCCGACTTGTTCTTTGGTTTAGAAGGGTAACTCTTTTGCCACTGTGTTTTGAGGTGTCATTCCTAATTCTGTTCGTTCTTGGATAATTGATTTTGATGCAACTGATCATATGACTGTTTGCTCCAAGTTGTTCTCAATCCTATAGTCCTTGTGCAAGCAATAAAAAAGTCAAAATTGTAGATGATTCACTCTCGGTAATTGCCAGGATAGGAACTATCAAACTGACGTTGTTGTTAACTCCCCATGATGTGCTCCACATTCCAAATTTATTTTGCAATTTGTTGTCCATCAATTACTTCTGATCATCTGTGTCAAGCTAATTTCTACTCTTCTTATTGTAAGCTTCAAGAATTGGCCACGAGGAGGAGGATTGACAATGCTAAGGAGCAGGATGGACTTTATTATTTTAACGATGGACCTCACCTGAGTAGATGTCAAAGTACTTGGCTAAAATCTATTTTTGTTTCCAAAGAAAATGATATTATGTTATGACATTACAAGTTAGGCCATCCTAGTTTTCAGTATTTTAAAATACCTGTTTCCCAATTTCTCTCGGAATAAAAGTTTATCTTCTTTTCAATGTGAAGTTTGTGCTAAACATCATCGTGCATTTTTCCCCCAACCTTAGAAATCAACTACATTCTTATTGTGATTCATAGTGATGTTTGGGCCCATGTCGAACATCTACATATTCAGGCAAAAAAATGGTTTGTGAACTTTATTGATCATCACACGAGATTAACTTGTTTATTTGATAAAGGAAATATTTGAAGTGGAAACAATTTTAATAAAAACTTACCCCAGTACAAACAATTTCAAAATGAATATTCAAATATTGCAGAGTATAATGGTTGAGAATATTTCAAAAACATTTCGCAAGAATTTTTCTCGAAAAAGTAATTGTTCATGAAAACTCTTGTCTCGACACTCTGCAAAAAATTGGTTTGGCTTAAAGAAAAAACAAATACTGATTAGAAGTAGCTCCGGCATTGCTTTTACCAATCAGTACCTAAATATCTTTGGGTGAACCTGTTCTTATTGCTACATATCTCATAAATCAAATGCCTAATAAGGTTTTAAACTTCAAAACACCTTTTGATGTTTTGCATAAGTTTTATCCAACAAATCGGCTTTCTTCTTCTTTATAATTAAAGATATTTAGGTGTACCACATTTGTTCATATTCATGATAATATTGAGGAAACTAGAACCCTGAGCCACAAAACGTGTGTTTGTTGGTTACTCCCACTCAAAAGGGGTATAAATGTTTTGAACCCATTTCTAAAAAAATGTTTGTTGCCATGGATGTTACATTCTTTGAATTACATCCTTTTCACCTCTCATCTTCAGGGGTGAACCAAAACAAAAATTTGGCCGTTTTTCATGATTTTTTCCAAACTAAAGATTCTCAAAATAATCCTTTCCCAACTTTGGTTATTCAATCTAAAAACCCATACTTTATACAGGAGAAAGTGGATCGAGGTTTTTAGATACTGAAAGCGCAGGTCCTACAGTGATATCTCATGATGTTCATTATTCCACAAAAACTAATAAAGAAACATAAAAAAACTCCATAGCATTGGTACCATTTGACATTATCTACTAGCGACAAAGGACAACTCAAAAGAGGTCTTCCAATCCTTTGCACTACCCAGAATCCATGAACCCTACAAGTAATGTCCACACTGAGCCTTTACCACATGCCCAACACACCTCATCTTCAAGTTCTAAGTCCTTTAGCCCTAAACCCTAGTCTAGTTCTAATTCTGAGTCCGATGATTCTAGTCTTCCCATTGCTTCCAAAAGAGTGAGGTCTTGCAACCAACATCCATTGTCTAATTATGTGTCATATAAAAATCTCACCTGTTTCTCATGCTTTTACCTCACAAAGACATGTATGAAGATTCCAAACAATGTGAAAGTTCGAGGCTGTTTTCAATGATATGAAAGCTCTTGAAAAAAATGGCACGTAGGAGTTAGTAGATCTACCGAGAAGGAAGATAATAGTAGGGTGCAAATAAGTATTTACTGGTATAAAGCTTGATTGGTTGCCAAAGGATTCACTCAAACCTATGGCATTGTTACTTGGAGAAGTTCGCCCTAGTCGCAAAACTAAATTATGTGAGAGTTCTTTTATCACTTGCAGCTAATCTTGACTAGCATCTGCATCTGGCATCTGGCCTCTGCAACAATTGGGCATAAAAAATGTATTTCTCAACGGAGACCTCGAGGAAGAAAGATGCATGGATCCACCTCCAAGATTCAGTGAAAGTTCGGTACAAAGGTGTGTAATCTGAAGAAGTCCTTACATGAGTTGAAACAATGACCATGGTTTGAGAGATTTACTCAATTTGTTAAAAGTGGGGTACACTCAAGGGCAAGGCGATCATACTATGTTTATTAGACATTCACAGGATGGGAAGATAGCCATATTAATTGCGTATGTAGACGATACAATTCTCACTAGAGATGACATACTTGAGATAAACCGTTTGAAGACTTCTCTCTCAACAACATTTGAGATCAAGGACTTAGGATCTCTAAGGCAATTCATGCATGTAGGTTTCTTGGTCGAAGAAAGGAATTGTTGTCTCCCATCGAAACTATGTTCTTAACTCTTTAAGGAGACTAGGATGAGTGGTTGTAGGCCAGTAGACACCCCAATCGACCTAATCAGAAACTTGGAGATGACAAGGAAGGTGATCCAGTAAATACAACTCGGTATCAAAATTTGGTAAGAAAGTTGATTTGCTTATCATATACATGACCAGATATTGCTTTTGTTTTTGTTGAGTTTGGTAAGCCAACTTATGCATTCACCCTTCGAGAAACATCTTCTCACAAACTTAAGGGTTTACACTTCCAGAAGGCCACACAGCGGAACATACAGGCATACACTAATGCAGATTGGGCAGGCTCAAGCATAGGCTTAGTTACTAACAGGAGATCCATGTCAGGATATTGTACTTAGGTTTATATTTGGGGAAAAGCACATTCTTTTAAGAATATATCTATTTTCTAGCTTTTTTTCTTTAGTTAAGCTACCTTTTAAGGATTTTAGTAACTTTTACAGTAGATAGAAGAATTTTTTCATATTGAGCAATTTTGTCTAAAGGCGCAGAATCCTTTGACCACTGCATAAATGACTAGTATTTATTTTTCAATTGGCAATGGTGTATATTGCGGTTGTTTAAGTATTTATGTCAGCCTTGCCCCCCTCTACTCCCCCTCTACTCCTCTACTAACTAATGCCTGAGTGGTAGCATCAAGGTGGTTGCAAGGAGCAGCACCAAGGAAGAGTATAGGGCTATGGCTAATGGAGTTTGTGAGATGCTATGGTTGAAGAGAATTCTTAAACAACTGCGGATGCCGAACATACCAATGAAGTTGTATTGTGACAACAAAGCCGCCATAAGTATTGTACAAAATCCAATACAACATGATCGCACGAAGCATGCGGAGATTGATTGACACTTGAGAAGATTGATTATGGAGCTATTTGCATGCCTTTTGTTCCTACTATACAACAAATAATTGACATCTTCACTATAGGACTGTTCAAACCTAACTTTGAGCTCCTTGTAAGCAAGTTGGACAGATAGATATCTACGCTCCAACTTGAGGGGGGTGTCAGTTTTTAGGAAATAATTAGGTAATTCTATTTTTTGGGAATAAAATCTGCAATTACTATTTCAGATTCTGGTAGTTTTCTTGTCCTAGTTTCTAGCCAAGAGATGTGCTGATTTTGTGCCTTTTCTAATTGCTGATTGTGTGGCCTTCTTCTACTATTTATGCTTGTAATCCTTACTTATGAAATTCAATACGAATGGTTATCTTTTCCTTCTCAAAAACCTTCCTATACATATAAAAAAACCACATTTATTTAGTTACCTATTGAAAGATTCTAACCTCTTGAATCTTCAAACTAAGTGAACAAAAGTCGGAGTCAAATGAAAATAATTGTCTTCATCCAGTTATTTGAATCTACGATATTTATCCACTCAAAGTTCCTAACAGATATTACTGCATTTGAAATTTTATTTTGCTCCATTCGGGAAACATCATTGACTTTATTCTCATCTATCTTTCAAATGGTTTTCAATTGGCTTTTCATAATACAAATATATCAAGCAGCCATCATGTTTGTCAACCAAATACACTTCTGTCCTTAAGAATGCTAACCATATTGGTGAAATCTAGAGGGATTGCTGCTAATGGAAATAACAAAATTTAGGTGTAGTTTAAAATTAGATGCAAAGTTTTTACAGTTAACCAAATAAGATTTCAATATCCAATTGCTTAAACGGTCTAAAGGCGTATTTAATAAGATTTATTAAAGGGAAGTTTTGAAATCAAGTATCCAGTGAAATTAGCCCTTGGCCACATCGACATCTAGTAATAAGTGCCATTGCAGTCTGTTTTCCTGTTTCATGCACAGGCAATAACCTTTAACTTTATTAATGCTTCAATTATTAGGAAAACGGGTCAACATCACAAAAAGATGTAAACTTTTAAGTAAAATAATTAACCATAAAGCTCCGGACACAAAGATGCACACAATTTCTCTAATATCATTAAATTGTGGAGTAATGCATCTTAAATCTATTTACCTAGAAGTACTTTCCTTTACAGAAACCAATTAAACATACATAAATATCAAGAAAGACATACGCAATAAAGGGTCTTAGAAGCAAATATTTTACCAAATCCATAGAACTCTTCTTCGGCTTCTCTAGTCTTCGTCTGGTATCTTCCAGTTGCAGAATAAGAAAAATCAGATCCCTGATTTCCAGCATCATATTTACCTCTGGATTTAGAGGTCAGCAGTGTGTTATATGCATGCTTAATCCTCATAAATTTTTCCTGAGCGCCGGCCTGTAGGCAATACAGAAATAATAGAAAGGTGCTCAAATAAAAAGGCATTATACAATGAAACTGGTTTCGTAGATATAGTACATGCAACAAAATGAAGATAGAGTAAAATGCATAATGCAACAATATAGATGGCTATGACATAACATTAGCTACCTTTTCTAAATGATACACATGTCAAACAGAAAAAAATTGTTCTTATCAATGGCCTTGCTCAAGCATGTGCTAAAACAGATGTGCGGGGGGGCAATTCATATGTCCTAACTACATTGAGGAGGATTGTAATGGATAAGAAATACAGTGGACCAAAAGGACAGCCTACATGTATAGCAAGTTCAAAAACAAAGATAAGCTACAACCTTTGCAGCTATGCTTGCAATATGTCTCTCATCATCGTAGTGGGTATCAATTATTTTCTTCTTTACTTTGGCCCCTTCATATATATCCATCCTTTTTTTTTTTTTTTGGTTGGGGGGAGGGGGGGGGGGGGCGGGTTGGGGTTTGTTGTTGGGGAAGAAAAAGATGCATTGATTGATTAATTCAACATATCTGACACTACACATGCTTTCACTTTATCAAGAACATCATCTACGCCTTCCAAACAACCCTCAGCCAATCTAGCAAGTGAATGAGCTACAGAATTGCAATTTTATCCATTCTGCCTAAATTGTACAATCAAAAGATACTGTCATCTGTCGGATATCAGACATGATAGGATCAATGATAGAGAAGTCAGCTGCACTTGATTTTAGTGCCAAGATAACAGGAGCACAATCACCTTCTACCATCACATCCCTCCATCCTCGAGTGACAGCAATTCCACTGCCATTCTAGCCGCAAGAGCTTCAACAACTTCTGCACTCGTGAGAATCCTCATTTTCAGCGTTTTGCCGGATAATATTTTTTGTCCTTTTGGGTAGCACATTTGGTTAACATGACATTCATTTTTTAAGAATCTATAAACATATTGTGACAAGAATTCAAAAGTGTGATATTTTGCAATATTAAGCTTGAATATATTTGTTGATCAGCAAAGAAAGTAAAAAGCAGCTGCTTTCATCCAAATAAAATTTTTGACTGTTAGGTAGTGAAAATTTAATTGTCGTAAATTTTGCATAGCATGTCCCATAAGGGGTTCATTTTGGTTAGAAGATGGAATTAGATAGGATAAGTAAATTTAATTGCAGGACTAAAAAAGGTAAAATTTCCAGTTCCACAATTTGCATGCCATGATAACGCTAGAGGTTTCTGGAGAGAGCCATTGTCCATCAGTCTGTTTCGGAAAGGACAGTAAGTTAGTAAGAAGATTAGGAGGGGGTTGGGGGAGGAAAAGGAAGGGTATATGTTGACAAAAAGATTGGGGTGGGATACAAGATGCAATTTGATGGTGATTTGGGAACTTTTGGAAGAACTGTGGGGTAAAAATAGTCTTCCTACCTTTGAAATCACTCATCTCTTTAGCCATAGAGTTGGTTTCTGTAGGTAAGGATGTGGGATGACTCTGCCCATAACTATTTTGGTAATTAAAATATCACGTACGTAATTGATCTCAAGAGCTTGCAGGACTCGTGAACGAAGACAGGATTGAAGTTAACAAATAAAATAATATTCAGCTGAAAATTCAAAGAGGAAGGACTAGGATAAAGATCTAAGAGGGGGAAAAAGAAAACGAATTTGAACACGTGTTTCCCCCAATGCTGGAGATTTGGTTTCACATCTAGCACCATCTTCTTTGAAACTGATTGGAATTTTTCTGGGTCATCTTCATCAGAATTCAATTTATTCTTTCACTGCAGCGCCAGCTGCTCTTGACAATAGTTTGACTGACAATCCACTGCCTTATGCTTGTAGCAATGTAACCATATTTGGTCCTTCAAATGTTCATTTTTCCCCACATTCAAACTTGGTTAATTTTTATATACCATTCCTAAGCATGGGCAAAATGCATATTTATTCTGTTTGGAATTAGAATAAGGATATAAATTCAGTTAACACAAAAATATACCTCCTTGTTTACATCTGGATGGTATTTAAGAGCAAGTCTTCGATAAGCCCTCTTGATTTCTTTAGTAGAAGCAGAGGGCGACACCCCAAAACTTCGTATGGGGACTCCCTCCCACTCGCTCTAACCTGGGTACCTCTGAAATTTCCTATCTTCTTCATCTTGCGGTAGTGATAGTCCCTTCGGTAACGGTGTAAAAAGGCCTGAGATGTGAATACAATATGTTCGCTGTTATGCCCATACACCATTCTGCAAACGAGGGCCGAAGAACTCGATTTTAGTGAAGGAAAGGGAAATGGGTTTAAGCGTAAGACTGATGGTGATGTCAAAAAATGGGCAAATCCATGCAT
>JAGSPU010001543.1:0-18335 GCA_019321725.1 Paulownia fortunei
ATGTCGTCGTTCGCCGCCCCAACTCATCTACTTCCTCTATCCTCGTCGCCCGCATCACGCCGCCGAAACTCCTCCACAAACGCTGTTGTTTCCTGCCTCCCCTCCCCAAATTCGATTATCCAATGTAATCTACCATATCTCGCTGCCACTTCCTCCTCTCAAAACCCTAAACCCTCGAAATCTCCGCCATTTCTTCTCAACTCCGTAGTTTCGCCCAAATCTCTCGCTCTCTCCGCCGCCTCCTGCATCCTCTTCCACATTGCTAACCCTGTCTTATCCGGCGGCGACTCTATCTTCAACTCCGGCAGCGGTGGAGGGGGCGGAAGCGGTGGAGGCGGCGGAGGAAGTGGTGAAGGGAAAGGTGGTGATTTCTGGCGCATTTTCTCACCTGCAGCTGTTGCTAAAGACGATGATCCCCAACAAGAATGGGATTCGCATGGATTGCCTGCCAACATTGTGGTTCAGCTAAACAAGCTCAGTGGCTTCAAGAAATACAAAGTCTCTGAAATCTTGTTCTTTGATCGCAGGCGCGGCTCTACCGTTGGCACCGAGGACTCCTTCTTCGAGATGGTGTCTCTCCGGCCCGGGGGCATTTACACCAAGGCGCAGCTCCAGAAGGAGCTCGAAACCCTAGCCACTTGTGGAATGTTCGAGAAAGTCGATTTGGAGACAAAAACGAATCCGGATGGCACCATAAATATAACCATTCCGTTCCTCGAGTCCACATGGCAATCTGCTGATAGATTCAGGTGCATTAATGTGGGACTCATGCCGCAGTCTAAGCCTATTGAAATGGATCCTGATATGACTGAGAAGGAGAGATTGGAGTATTACAGGAGTCAGGAGAAGGATTACAGGAGGAGGATTGAGAAGGCAAGGCCATGTTTGCTGTCAATGCCTGTGCAAAGGGAAATATTGCAGATGTTGAGGGAGCAGGGCAAAGTGAGTGCAAGATTGTTGCAGAGGATAAGGGATAGGGTGCAGCAGTGGTATCATGAGAACGGATATGCTTGTGCACAAGTTGTGAATTTTGGGAATTTGAATACGAAAGAGGTGGTTTGTGAAGTGGTGGAGGGCGATATTACGCAGCTAGTGATTCAATTCCAGGATAAGCTTGGGAATGTTTGTGAGGGGAATACTCAATTCCCTGTGATAAAGAGAGAATTGCCAAAGCAGGTTAGAATTGACTGGAATTTTAGCTGTATTCAATTATGTGACATATATTAGATATTTTTGCGAACAATTAAGTGGACTTATGCACTGGGTTCTGAGTTACTAAGTATAATAAGTCTGTCTTTGAGGAGTTTGTGTTATGGTTATGAAATGGATCCCCGGATGAAAGTTTCTTGGTAAAATGATGCATTATACATAATTTGAGAACTTTCCTGAATGATTGTAAATCATTGGTTTACTGATTTTCCTCTTATTTGTGTTGAAATTGTAGGAGCTATCTGATAACATTTATCATACTTTAGGAATTAGGAATTCACCATAATCATATATGAATATGGTACTTGATTTTGTTTGTTTTATCCTTCTATTTGGGAATTGTACGCAATCAGTTTAATATTTGTGATCAATTGTTAACTGCCTTTGTTTTCAATGTTGTAACATAATGTCTTAATTTTTGGTTGAATATTCAAAATGACTGCCTTCTTTTAACAATATCTAATGGTGATAATTATGACTACTCATCTTGCATAGTCCATTAAATTTGATGATCTGGCAAGTTGTTCATTATTTATATGGATTTGATTTGTTGTGTTTGTTTTGTGTGGTGTATATGTATGTGGCTGGATTTTTAAGTGGCTTTTAAGGTTTGATGTTATTGTGTTATTGGTTACAGCTTCGCCAGGGACAAGTTTTTAATATTGAGGCTGGGAAGCAAGCACTAAGAAATATAAATTCGTTAGCCCTTTTCTCCAACATTGAGGTAAATCCACGTCCAGATGAGAAGAATGAGGGGGGCATTATTGTTGAAGTCAAGCTCAAGGAACTGGAACAGAAGTCTGCTGAAGTTAGTACAGAGTGGAGTATTGTTCCAGGTCGTGGGGCCGTCCTACACTGGTAAATAAATAAACAACACAATTCTTACTTTTTATTAAGTTCTTTAATTTGGTTACTAAGTGTTTTTTGCTTGTTAAAAATGCTGCTCAGGCTTCAATCCAACCAGGTGGAACTGTTTCTTTTGAGCATCGAAATATTAAAGGTTTGAATAGGTCACTTCTTGGTTCAGTGACCACCAGCAACTTCCTCAATCCTCAGGTTGATTTAATTTTGATCTTCACTGAAGCTTATTTTTCTGAATGAAGTGCCATTTTGTATGTAGCATTTTCATATTTTCATAAATACATGTACAGGATGATCTTGCTTTCAAGCTAGAGTATGTCCATCCATATGTAGATGGTGTGTACGATCCTCGCAACCGTACCTTCCGTGCTAGCTGCTTCAATAGTAGAAAACTGAGTCCAGTTTTCACTGGGGGACCTGGAATAGAAGAAGTTCCCCCTATATGGGTTGACAGAGCTGGAGTTAAAGCCAATATTACGGAGGTATGCATTTTTCCTTCTTGATCTTGTTATGTTTTTATAGCTATATTTTATCAGACCTGATAATTGGAGCCAAATCTGGCTAAGATTGGTTGGATTGTAAGTCGCTATTTTTACTGATCCAGAGAAAGAGGAAGATTGGACTGATAAATGTATGGCTTAGGAACTAAGTGTTGTTGAGTAAGTAAGATAGAGAAGTTAACTGATGTATTTCTTGCAGAACTTCACGCGTCAAAGCAAATTTACCTATGGACTTGTGATGGAGGAGATAACTACGCGTGATGAAAGCAGTCACATTTCCGCAAATGGTCAAAGGGTTTTGCCAAGTGGTGGAGTGAGTGCAGATGGACCTCCCACGACGCTCAGTGGCACTGGAGTTGACCGTATGGCATTTCTGCAGGCCAATATCACTCGTGACAACACCAAATTTTTAAATGGGGCTGTAGTTGGTGAGAGAAATGTGTTCCAGGTGAGAAACAGGCATTTCTTCTCACATTTTTAACAATTATTTGGATTGATTTCCAGGTCGATATCTTCTTAGCCCTTGTATTTTGTCTTACATCTGAACATAAATTCCTTCCGAAATCCTTCCCCCTAGCTCCTGCGAGAAAGAAAAATACTAACTAGCATCTGATTTCTGAAACTAGCCCCTGATGGAAGGTTTTAAGTTCTAAAATTAATGATTTAATTTTTCTTGCATCTGTTCTATTGCAATAGACTGGAGAAAGATACTAATGTTTGACATTGTTAGAATGAGGTAAAGTAACTATATATGGTGTTTATGAGCTGAACTGCTTAACTGAGATTGGGCAAACTGTGTTACCTAAAGCATTGTTTTTTTTGTGAATCCAGTAAAGCTTTTATCTCATCTACTTAAAGCCAAGCTGGCAGAATTAGAATGCTGTCAAAAATTAAATTACTGTGGTCTACCTTATTCTCTATTCATTAGTACTAGTAAAATCATGGATAAACATGTACTTTATGTGTTTGTTTCTATGTTGGGTAGTTAAATTTATAGCTAAACGACATACTCCCATAAAGTAATACTGGTTTATACTCAAGCCAGTTGAAGCATAACCAACTGACCTTCTATAGTTTGAGGAGTGGACCCTGTAGTGAATTTGCCGAACAGGCCTTAAGTAATTACTTTTTCTGGAATCTAGTGTCTGTTTCTTGTCCAAATGTTGTACGTTATATTGATTAACATTGTGGCCTTGCTTTAAAATATCCATTGCAGACACTCAAGTTTTTTGGAATTACGTGAAAGTGATGCGATCAGTAAAAGGATCAAAGGAACGAAAATATAAAGGATTAGTTTCAACAAAAATTCAATTTCTTTCAAAGATAATTTTGATGCAGACCAGTCTTAGCTTCTTAGTAATTTGAGTCAATTGTATTTTAGAAATTATATAGTTGCAGAATATTTTCTGCCATTAAGTTGGAAAGTCCTTTTTCTAGTCTTTTTCTTTTGGTGTCTTGCTTGGTTTCTGGGTTGACTCTTAATAGGATTAGCTTTCTTTTTAAAGAAGTCTTGGAGTTGGAGTAGGAGATAGTGCAGTGTTCAATTAATGAAGTTCTCCACATATTGATACAACTTTCTGGTGATTGCCTGATACCTAAAGGCCTCTTTTACTTCATTAGATAGGTTCTAATACACTATTTCATCACACCTGATTTAATGTAACCTTGGCCTGTTATGTTTGGTCGGCCAGTAGGAAACCCTCATTTTGCTTGATAAAGAACCACACTTGAGGGGTTTGACTCAACTATCCAGAGTAGCCCATGAGGAGATATTTCAGCCAAAAAATCCTATCTGTCCCTGGAAGTTTGATGTAAATTACATGAAAGCCCCTAGATTCTATTTTCACTCGAGAACCCCAGTTTACCTGCTGTGCTTATTATTCCCACCACAATCTCATAACATACCTCACCATTCCCACCTGATAATACCAATCTCAATGTGAAATTGAGAGAATACAAGTCCCAAATCCTAAATAAAAAGCCCTTCACCAAGGGAGGCATTGCTGCTGTAGAGTGACGGTATTGTCGACTGCAATTTCTGAAATACTTGTTAAAATTATTGACAGAAATTGGATTAGTATAACTTGAACTTAAAAATAAAATGTGAATGGAATTGCGCTTTTTTTTTTAAGGGGGGGGGGGGTGGGGGGTGGGGAGGTTGTATGGAAAAAAGGTGATCATAGAAAATGGCAGAATGGGGAGGGAAAACGGTGCTGTAGTTTGTGAGTTCCAGAAGTTTGTTGGTGAATGGTGGTGGTGTTTAAAATGTAGAATTTACTTTTTGACTATATGAAGAAACATGAAATCTAAACAAAACAGAAAAAGTAAAAAAGGAAAGAGGAAAAACAGAGAATAGATAAAAGGAAAAAAACAAAGGGACATAAAAAAGATGATATTAGAAAAAGGGCAAGGAGAAAATTGTGATGAAGAATATTTTGGGTGACATAATTTTGTTCAAAGTAAACACAAATGTAAAGAGACACTTTGATATACCTCCATTAATCATATGAAGTATACATAATAATGTTGTTATAAAATATTCACATTGTCCATCTAATGATATGTATTTTGTATCAACCTTTCACCCCATCTCTCAAACTAGGATTCTAGGGGTGATTCCTAGTTTCTTATTGTTCTTGATCTTCTCTTTAATTTTCTGCGATATTAGTTGATAGAATCCACAATCCTTCAGGAACCTAATTTTCTATCTTAAGACCCTTAACAGTTCTTGACCCTTAACCAAGTATTTTAGCATCAAGAGCCAGTTTTTAAATCTTTATTTCATTAAAACAGAAATTGGTGCTGCATCTTTGTGTCTGTTTTATGGAGTAAATTTTTTATATACTATAGAGGTTACCATACCCTGAGTTTTTCTTTCATTTTTAATCTTCTGCAGCTTGACCAAGGACTTGGAATTGGTAGCAAGTTTCCATTCTTTAATCGCCACCAATTAACAGTAACCCGATTTCTCCAGTTGAAGAATGTAGAGGAAGGTGCTGGGAAGCCACCACCTCCTGTTTTAGTCCTCCATGGCCATTATGGTGGTTGTGTTGGAGATCTTCCCAGTTATGATGCATTTACTCTGGGGGGACCTTATTCTGTCCGGGGTTATAACATGGGAGAGTTGGGAGCTGCAAGAAATATACTCGAGGTACAACAGTTAAACTTGTTTTATATTTACATAATTTATTTGAACTAGGAAAAGAAAATAGTTTTTCTAAGGAGAAGTGAAAGTATGCAATAGTGTTATTCTAATAAATTAATGCAATTTATTGGAAATGCACATGTTGATAAGTTAGTTTTGTACCTGAAGTTTTACTAATGCATCAATTTTTTATTTTTTATTATGAGATGCTTAACTCGATTTATAATTATTGTCATTAATTATAGACTTTTTGTTGGTGCTCAATGTTTGATGCTTGTTATATATTGTCTGTAGCTTGCTGCTGAGCTGCGGATACCCGTGAGAAATACCCATGCTTATGTGTTTGCAGAGCATGGGAATGATCTTGGGAGTTCAAAGGATGTCAAAGGAAACCCGACAGAGGTGTACAGGAGAATGGGCCATGGATCCTCATATGGTGTTGGGATGAAGTTAGGATTAGTGCGAGCGGAGTATGCTGTTGATCAGAACTCTGGAACTGGTGCAATATTCTTTCGGTTTGGGGAGCGATTCTAAGAGGTGCCAATTCGGGAGGGTTATTAGCATATTTCTCTTGGAGCTGATCAGGATTTTACAAATTTTGAGTTGAAATTTAGTGGTTTTCTTTCTTGTTTTTCTGTTTTAAATGTTTAGTGATTTTCTTAGATTACATTTATAAGTCAGATGTCTGGTTGAATTCAAGTGTACTTTTTTATTTTTTTTGTTCTTTCACATAATTTATTACGACTCATGTTAGCACTTCTTAATGAACGTAACGGGTTGTGTTGTATTTTGCATTGAAAAGTAATAAAGTTGGACGGTAATTATGAGTAATTATAGCAGAATTTAGACTTTTGTATGTCCTTGCTCGGTGTAGAGATCTCCTCTGCTGGTTATGGACGGGTTGATTTGTTTTTCTAAAAGTAATTCCTTATCCTAAAGTTATAAAAGTATATTAAGATATCAAATTTACTCAAGTATAACTAATAATTAAATATATGCTATATAAATTTAATATGAAACCTCATTGACCAATCCAACTTACTTGTAAACACTGTTATGGGGTCAAATTGATTGCTGAGAAAATATACAACCTAAAATCTCACGTCCTGGGGCAATGGTCTCTTATTTTTTCTTCATGGCACTACACCATTCACTCGGATAAGGAATTTATTCGTTTATACCTGATATTGTTCTTCGTCAATTAAAAGAAGAAAAAATATAAAATAAAATGCAAAACAAGAAGTTGACATCTCTTGAAGATATCTTAAAGCTACGCTATAACAGTGCCAAAAGGATTCAAAAGGTACAATACTATACATATGGATGATACCCATCTCTTGAACTTAATGAATTTGTACACACAAAAGAATTCTCTAACACAACTGTTATCTACCAGTCCATGCTTGCAGGCTGCCTGCCTATGTGTGGTTATCGAGAGCCAACTGGACATGACAGAGCATTCCAAGTGAACCAGTGCCTGAAGTATTCCACATTCGCCTTTTCAACTGCATCCATCTGCACTTAAGAATTTCAAAGCTTACTCTCACTTAGAGACCCAATTCCTTTTTTAATTGGGCAAGGGCTGCCTCAATCTCATCTATATTGTCATCAATGCTGCCCCCTTTATCAGCCTCCTTTTGATCAGCACTTGCAGTTTCCTTTGTTCCATAAGACCTTTCGTTATTGTTTTCAGCTACCTCTGCATCCGTAATGTTCAGCTCTTTTTCTAAGAACTCAACAAACTCTTCTCCGATTTCCTGCCCAGTATATAATGAACAGACATAAACCAGTGTCTTTAACTGAGGCCAAACAGAGTTACACATTTTATGGCAAACATTTAGAGAAAGTGAAAACAAAAGAAAAAATATGTTATTTAAAAAAGAACAATAATAAAGAAATAAAAAACCAAAAAACAACTCCAACTAACTGTTACATATAATAGCATCTCACCGCCAATTCTTCCCACAAACTCTTTGGCTTTCCTTGTGTAGCAGCAGTTGCCTCCCAGTTGCGAAATTCTTCCTGAAGATCTCTGAAGAAGTCCTCTGCAGCAACAAACTAACTTCAGTATCTTAAAAAATAGTTTTACTTGCTACAGTAGTAAATGCAAGCATCCAAAATCATTTAACATTGAGGTAAGAAAATTATTGGCCATTGTGATCTCACAAGGAGGATACATCTACCTATTGTTAGTTGGACATCCCTCAAAAAGTTACCTGCATCATTGAGGGGCTACTATAAGAATATACAAAAGAAAAGCCTTAACTCCTCTAGAAGGGTAAGGTAAACAGCTGAATGAGGCAATAATTCATATACAGATAGCATATCAAACTACAAAAAGAGATTGGTAGCCTTAGGTAAGATAAAGCAACTAATGCAGCAGTTTATGCAATAACTGAGCAAGTCTAGGGAAGGGCAACAGTATGAGCAGTTAATGAAACAATTCATACTTACATTTATTCATTGTTGAATTACAGTATCTTAAATTGAAACACTTGCTTTGTGTTAACAAATATTTAAGCAATATAGAGTATTCATTAACAAAAAATAGAAGGGGCCAAAGTTTATGCCATTATGCTCACAAACAATCAACTAAAATCAACACTAAGTTTTTTGGTCTTCAGTGACACTTTAATGGTTCACCCATTTTCCTTTTGCATGGGGTGTGGGGCGGACCACAGTGAGAATGAGCAGTGATGTATATGTATAAAGAAATGTGTAATGTATAAAAACAATAGTGTGTTCATACCAGCCTTAACAACATTTGAAATCAATAGGGAGGTGTACAAAACCAAAAGTAATTATCATGAGATCAAATCTATATATAATAAAAAATAAACATTATGGCTATCCAAGTAAAAGCGCCATGTGTATGTGCATTTGCATAGCCTAATTGAACTATTTTGCCACCTAAGATAATAATTTTTTTTCTCTTTTGTCAAATTTGAATAAAGATAGTCACCTATCTTTATCCAAGGAGTGAAAAATATGTCTAGAATCTAAGATAAATTCAATTAAGGAAACCATCCTTTTCATGTTCTACAAACATTCTTTAAATGATGATAATTATCCATCACATTAATTTTTTATTGAATTACTAAGGTAATATATTATTAATTCTATGTATTTAAATTATAAAATCATTTTCCCATGCCAAGTATAAAATATTCTGCGTACAACAATAGTTTTATTTTTAATTTGTGATGTAAAATATATATTCTAAAGTTTCAGGTCAAAATAATATAATTCTTACTAACCCTCTTCAAGAACTGAAAAATAAATGTATATTGACAGACACAAGCAACAAATGCAAGCAGCAAAACTACCATTACTAGCAGTACATCATATGCAGAAAGGATTATTGTAGACTAGTGTCTTTGTTCCTTGGGTATGGTTTCAAGATCTATAACAGCATAATTATAATATGGAATTATTAAGCTGATGTAGTAACCCAAAAATAGCACGAACACAGAAACTAGGGCCATCATATTTCATGTTTCTTCCCAAACACCCAAACATACGAGTAATACCAAACTCAGTGCTGTGACTCGCACAGCCACGATGTTTCCTCTCTTGAGATATCCAACAAATGAATTAATGGAAACAAAGCACATTCAAGAACATTCTAACCACTCTTTAACCCCAAGTTTTTTCTTTCCTTTTCTTCCCCTTATCAGTTATAAAAGCATTCTTTGATGAAATATGTAGCTTGGGCTATAGTGCAAAGTGGCTGGCAGTTCAAAGGTCTTAAAGTCTTTACAGTTCTCATAGCTAAAAATTGATATTGCATGAACTCCATTGTGGGTGGAATATTGTTTTTCAGTTGAAAAATATTTCTAGCTCTTATTCACCTTAGCAAAATTATTTGAATTATGCAGTCACCAAGACCAATAAAGCACAAAAATTTGCATCAATAACATTACAGTGAGGAAATCCATGGTAATGGATCATTGGGTATTGAACTGCTTGCGCATTATAGATGTTCTTAATTGGGCATGGATACAAAAAGAGCAAGATGAGGGTAGCTTTGTTCAAACAAAACTAAAGGTGCAGATTAGCATAATAGGGGTGTGCGGTGAGGAAATAACTGCACAGTTTTTATACTATCAGACTTTTAGGAAATAATTTGGAAGTTCTATTCCCAAGAATAGACTCTGCAATTACTATTTCAGATTTTTCGTAGTTTCTGCATCCTAGTTCCTAGCCAAGAGATGTGCTGATTTTGTGCCTTTTCTAATTGCTGATTTTGTGGCTGATTGTGCGGCCTTCCTCTACTATTTATGCTTATAATCGTTTCTTACGAAATTCAATAAGAATGGTTGTCTTCGTTCTCAAAAACCTTTATGGTATCATAGCCTCGTGCTCTGTCTTAATTTTCTCCTCTTCTTCTCTGTCTTAATTTTCTTCTGAATATGTCATATAAGTCGGCGATGACCAGCACCCAAAGTAACCTATCGTCTCTTCCGGTACTTCCGAAACAATTCCGCCCAACCCTAATATTTCTCCCACGCCTGTATCTGACAATTACTGTTCCCAGAATTTAGCCCTTTATCCACAGGTACAAAAATCAATGGGCCACTATCTCGAGTAGGCTTAGTCCGTAAAATTAGCAATTGATTGCAAGGCAAAATTAGGCATTTGACTGGTGAAATTTCTAAATCAGCTGATGGAGACCCTAATCTGAAAAAATGGCACTCCGAAAACTCTCTTCATGGCTCATCAATTCCATGGAACCTGCCATTGGAAAACCTCACCTATTTCTCCCCACTGCTCACTGTTTGAGATCTCCGAACTGGGAGAATTCTTCTCAAATTCTTGAGTTGAAAACTCGCCTCTGGAAATCCAAACAGAATGATCGCGATGTTACTACTCATTACAACAAATTGGTAACATTATGGCAAGAACTTTAGTGATGATGATGTTTTGGAAATTCCAACAGCTATGCTCGCCACAAGAAGAGAGAGGAAAATGATATGGTTTACATGTTTTTAGCGGCCTTAATCGGAGTTTGGATGAAGTCCGAGGCCGCATTCTTGGCAAGAAACCACTGCCCTCTATTTGGGAGGTTTTTTCTGAAGTTAGACAGGAGTCAAGGAGAAAAATCATGTTGCGCAATGCCAAACCCAAGAACTCAGCCCTTGTCAAGTAAGTGTTGATTCTGACAACGACGGGCGTAACAAACCGTGATGCGAGCATTGCAGAAAACCATGGCATACGAAAGAGACTTGGAAGCTTAATGGTAAACCAGTGAATTGGAAACCAAAATCTAAACATGACGGTCATGCCTATCAAGCCAAGAGACTCACAAGTCTTCTACCAACTCGGATGCATTCCCTTTTACCAAGGAGCAATTAGGGCACCTATACATAATATTTCAATCTCCAAAACTATTTTTGACTCCGACTTGTTCTTTGGTTTAGAAGGGTAACTCTTTTGCCACTGTGTTTTGAGGTGTCATTCCTAATTCTGTTCGTTCTTGGATAATTGATTTTGATGCAACTGATCATATGACTGTTTGCTCCAAGTTGTTCTCAATCCTATAGTCCTTGTGCAAGCAATAAAAAAGTCAAAATTGTAGATGATTCACTCTCGGTAATTGCCAGGATAGGAACTATCAAACTGACGTTGTTGTTAACTCCCCATGATGTGCTCCACATTCCAAATTTATTTTGCAATTTGTTGTCCATCAATTACTTCTGATCATCTGTGTCAAGCTAATTTCTACTTCTTATTGTAAGCTTCAAGAATTGGCCACGAGGAGGAGGATTGACAATGCTAAGGAGCAGGATGGACTTTATTATTTTAACGATGGACCTCACCTGAGTAGATGTCAAAGTACTTGGTTAAAATCTGTTTTTGTTTCCAAAGAAAATGATATTATGTTATGACATTTACAAGTTAGGCCATCCTAGTTTTCAGTATTTAAAATACCTGTTTCCCAATTTCTCTCGGAATAAAAGTTTATCTTCTTTTCAATGTGAAGTTTGTGCTAAACATCATCGTGCATTTTTTCCCCCAACCTTAGAAATCAACTACATTCTTATTGTGATTCATAGTGATGTTTGGGCCCATGTCGAACATCTACATATCAGGCAAAAAAATGGTTTGTGAACTTTATTGAGATCACACGAGATTAACTTGGGTTTATTTGATAAAGGAAATATTGAAGTGGAAACAATTTTAATAAAAACTTACCCCAGTACAAACATAATTTCAAAATGAATATTCAAATATTGCAGAGTAATAATGGTTGAGAATATTTCAAAAACATTTCGCAAGAATTTTTCTCGAAAAAGTAATTGTTCATGAAAACTCTTGTCTCGACACTCTGCAAAAAATTGGTTTGGCTTAAAGGAAAAAACAAATACTGATTAGAAGTAGCTCCGGCATTGCTTTTACCAATCAGTACCTAAATATCTTTGGGTGAACCTGTTCTTATTGCTACATATCTCATAAATCAAATGCCTAATAAGGTTTTAAACTTCAAAACACCTTTTGATGTTTTGCATAAGTTTTATCCAACAAATCGGCTTTCTTCTTCTTTATAATTAAAGATATTTAGGTGTACCACATTTGTTCATATTCATGATAATATTGAGGAAACTAGAACCCTGAGCCACAAAACGTGTGTTTGTTGGTTACTCCCACTCAAAAGGGGTATAAATGTTTTGAACCCATTTCTAAAAAAATGTTTGTTGCCATGGATGTTACATTTTTGAATTACATCCTTTTCACCTCTCATCTTCAGGGGTGAACCAAAACAAAAATTTGGCCGTTTTTCATGATTTTTTCCAAACTAAAGATTCTCAAAATAATCCTTTCCCAACTTTGGTTATTCAATCTAAAAACCCATACTTTATACAGGAGAAAGTGGATCGAGGTTTTTAGATACTGAAAGCGCAGGTCCTACAGTGATATCTCATGATGTTCATTATTCCACAAAAACTAATAAAGAAACATAAAAAAACTCCATAGCATTGGTACCATTTGACATTATCTACTAGCGACAAAGGACAACTCAAAAGAGGTCTTCCAATCCTTTGCACTACCCAGAATCCATGAACCCTACAAGTAATGTCCACACTGAGCCTTTACCACATGCCCAACACACCTCATCTTCAAGTTCTAAGTCCTTTAGCCCTAAACCCTAGTCTAGTTCTAATTCTGAGTCCGATGATTCTAGTCTTCCCATTGCTTCCAAAAGAGTGAGGTCTTGCAACCAACATCCATTGTCTAATTATGTGTCATATAAAAATCTCACCTGTTTCTCATGCTTTTACCTCACAAAGACATGTATGAAGATTCCAAACAATGTGAAAGTTCGAGGCTGTTTTCAATGATATGAAAGCTCTTGAAAAAAATGGCACGTAGGAGTTAGTAGATCTACCGAGAAGGAAGATAATAGTAGGGTGCAAATAAGTATTTACTGGTATAAAGCTTGATTGGTTGCCAAAGGATTCACTCAAACCTATGGCATTGTTACTTGGAGAAGTTCGCCTAGTCGCAAAACTAAATTATGTGAGAGTTCTTTTATCACTTGCAGCTAATCTTGACTAGCATCTGGCATCTGGCCTTCTGCAACAATTGGGCATAAAAAATGTATTTCTCAACGGAGACCTCGAGGAAGAAAGATGCATGGATCCACCTCCAAGATTCAGTGAAAGTTCGGTACAAAGGTGTGTAATCTGAAGAAGTCCTTACATGAGTTGAAACAATGACCATGGTTTGAGAGATTTACTCAATTTGTTAAAAGTGGGGTACACTCAAGGGCAAGGCGATCATACTATGTTTATTAGACATTCACAGGATGGGAAGATAGCCATATTAATTGCGTATGTAGACGATACAATTCTCACTAGAGATGACATACTTGAGATAAACCGTTTGAAGACTTCTCTCTCAACAACATTTGAGATCAAGGACTTAGGATCTCTAAGGCAATTCATGCATGTAGGTTTCTTGGTCGAAGAAAGGAATTGTTGTCTCCCATCGAAACTATGTTCTTAACCTCTTTAAGGAGACTAGGATGAGTGGTTGTAGGCCAGTAGACACCCCAATCGACCTAATCAGAAACTTGGAGATGACAAGGAAGGTGATCCAGTAAATACAACTCGGTATCAAAATTTGGTAAGAAAGTTGATTTGCTTATCATATACATGACCAGATATTGCTTTTGTTTTTGTTGAGTTTGGTAAGCCAACTTATGCATTCACCCTTCGAGAAACATCTTCTCACAAACTTAAGGGTTTACACTTCCAGAAGGCCACACAGCGGAACATACAGGCATACACTAATGCAGATTGGGCAGGCTCAAGCATAGGCTTAGTACTAACAGGAGATAACAGGAGATCCACGTCAGGATATTGTACTTAGGTTTATATTTGGGGAAAAGCACATTCTTTTAAGAATATATCTATTTTCTAGCTTTTTTTCTTTAGTTAAGCTACCTTTTAAGGATTGTAGTAACTTTTACAGTAGATAGAAGAATTTTTTCATATTGAGCAATTTTGTCTAAAGGCGCAGAATCCTTTGACCGCTGCGTAAATGACTAGTATTTATTTTTCAATTGGCAATGGTGTATATTGTGGTTGTTTGAGTATTTCTGTCAGCCTTGCCCCCCTCTACTCCCCCTCTACTCCTCTACTGACTAATGCCTGAGTGGTAGCATCAAGGTGGTTGCAAGGAGCAGTACCAAGGAAGAGTATAGGGCTATGGCTAATGGAGTTTGTGAGATGCTATGGTTGAAGAGAATTCTTAAACAACTGCGGATGCCGAACATACCAATGAAGTTGTATTGTGACAACAAAGCCGCCATAAGTATTGTACAAAATCCAGTACAACATGATCGCACGAAGCATGCGGAGATTGATTGACACTTGAGAAGATTGATTATGGAGCTATTTGCATGCCTTTTGTTCCTACTATACAACAAATAATTGACATCTTCACTATAGGACTGTTCAAACCTAACTTTGAGCTCCTTGTAAGCAAGTTGGACAGATAGATATCTACGCTCCAACTTGAGGGGGGTGTCAGTTTTTAGGAAATAATTAGGTAATTCTATTTTTTGGGAATAAAATCTGCAATTACTATTTCAGATTCTGGTAGTTTCTTGTCCTAGTTTCTAGCCAAGAGATGTGCTGATTTTGTGCCTTTTCTAATTGCTGATTGTGTGGCCTTCTTCTACTATTTATGCTTGTAATCCTTACTTATGAAATTCAATACGAATGGTTACTTTTCCTTCTCAAAAACCTTCCTATACATATAAAAAAACCACATTTATTTAGTTACCTATTGAAAGATTCTAACCTCTTGAATCTTCAAACTAAGTGAACAAAAGTCGGAGTCAAATGAAAATAATTGTCTTCATCCAGTTATTTGAATCTACGATATTTATCCACTCAAAGTTCCTAATAGATATTACTGCATTTGAAATTTTATTTTGCTCCATTCGGGAAACATCATTGACTTTATTCTCATCTATCTTTCAAATGGTTTTCAATTGGCTTTTCATAATACAAATATATCAAGCAGCCATCATGTTTGTCAACCAAATACACTTCTGTCCTTAAGAATGCTAACCATATTGGTGAAATCTAGAGGGATTGCTGCTAATGGAAATAACAAAATTTAGGTGTAGTTTAAAATTAGATGCAAAGTTTTTACAGTTAACCAAATAAGATTTCAATATACAATTGCTTAAACGGTCTAAAGGCGTATTTAATAAGATTTATTAAAGGGCAGTTTTGAAATCAAGTATCCAGTGAAATTAGCCCTTGGCCACATCGACATCTAGTAATAAGTGCCATTGCAGTCTGTTTTCCTGTTTCATGCACAGGCAATAACCTTTAACTTTATTAATGCTTCAATTATTAGGAAAACGTGTCAACATCACAAAAAGATGTAAACTTTTAAGTAAAATAATTAACCATAACGCTCCGGACACAAAGATGCACACAATTTCTCTAATATCATTAAATTGTGGAGTAATGCATCTTAAATCTATTTACCTAGAAGTACTTTCCTTTACAGAAACCAATTAAACATACATAAATATCAAGAAAGTCATACGCATAAAGGGTCTTAGAAGCAAATATTTTACCAAATCCATAGAACTCTTCTTCGGCTTCTCTAGTCTTCGTCTGGTATCTTCCAGTTGCAGAATAAGAAAAATCAGATCCCTGATTTCCAGCATCATATTTACCTCTGGATTTAGAGGTCAGCAGTGTGTTATATGCATGCTTAATCCTCATAAATTTTTCCTGAGCGCCGGCCTGTAGGCAATACAGAAATAATAGAAAGGTGCTCAAATGAAAAAGGCATTATACAATGGATACTGGTTTCGTAGATATAGTACATGCAACAAAATGAAGATAGAGTAAAATGCATAATGCAACAATATAGATGGCTATGACATAACATTAGCTACCTTTTCTAAATGATACACATGTCAAACAGAAAAAAATTGTTCTTATCAATGGCCTTGCTCAAGCAAGTGCTAAAACAGATGTGCGGGGGCAATTCATATGTCCTAAACTACATTGAGGAGGATCGTAATGGATAAGAAATACATAGTGGACCAAAAGGACAGCCTACATGTATAGCAAGTTCAAAAACAAAGATAAGCTACAACCTTTGCAGCTCTGCTTGCAATATATCTCTCATCATCGTAGTGGGTATCAATTATTTTCTTCTTTACTTTGGCCCCTTCATATATATCCATCCTTTTTTTTTTTTCTTGTTTTTTTGGTTTGGGGGGGGGGGGGGGGGTTGTTGTTGGGGAAGAAAAAGATGCGTTGATTGATTAATTCAACATATCTGACACTACACATGCTTTCACTTTATCAAGAACATCATCTACGCCTTCTAAACAACCCTCAGCCAATCTAGCAAGTGAATGAGTTACAGAATTGCAATTTTATCCATTCTGCCTAAATTGTACAATCTAAAGATACTGTCATCTGTCGGATATCAGACATGATAGGATCAATGATAGAGAAGTCAGCTGCACTTGATTTTAGTGCCAAGATAACAGGAGCACAATCACCTTCTACCATCACATCCTTCCATCCTCGAGTGACAGCAATTCCACTGCCATTCTAGCCGCAAGAGCTTCAACAACTTCTGCACTCGTGAGAATCCTCATTTTCTGCATTTTGCCGGATAATATTTTTTGTCCTTTTGGGTAGCACATTTGGTTAACATGACATTCATTTTTTAAGAATCTATAAACATATCGTGACAAGAATTCAAAAGTGTGATATTTTGCAATATTAAGCTTGAATATATTTGTTGATCAGCAAAGAAAGTAAAAAGCAGCTGCTTTCATCCAAATAAAAATTTTGACTGTTAGGTAGTGAAAATTTAATTGTCGTAAATTTTGCATAGCATGTCCCATAAGGGGTTCATTTTGGTTAGAAGATGGAATTAGATAGGATAAGTAAATTTAATTGCAGGACTAAAAAAGGTAAAATTTCCAGTTCCACAATTTGCATGCCATGATAACGCCAGAGGTTTCTGGAGAGAGCCATTGTCCATCAGTCTGTTTCGGAAAGGACAGTAAGTTAGTAAGAAGATTAGGAGGGGGTTGGGGGAGGAAAAGGAAGGGTATATGTTGACAAAAAGATTGGGGTGGGATACAAGATGCAATTTGATGGTGATTTGGGAACTTTTGGAAGAACTGTGGGGTAAAAATAGTCTTCCTACCTTTGAAATCACTCATCTCTTTAGCCATAGAGTTGGTTTCTGTAGGTAAGGATGTGGGATGACTCTGCCCATAACTATTTTGGTAATTAAAATATCACGTACGTAATTGATCTCAAGAGCTTGCAGGACTCGTGAACGAAGACAGGATTGAAGTTAACAAATAAAATAATATTCAGCTGAAAATTCAAAGAGGAAGGACTAGGATAAAGAACTAAGAGGAGGAAAAAGAAAACGAATTTGAACACGTGTTTCCCCAATGCTGGAGATTTGGTTTCACATCTAGCACCATCTTCTTTGAAACTGATTGGAATTTTTCAGGGTCATCTTCATCAGAATTCAATTTATTCTTTCACTGCAGCGCCAGCTGCTCTTGACAATAGTTTGACTGACAATCCACTGCCTTATGCTTGTAGCAATGTAACCATATTTGGTCCTTCAAATGTTCATTTTTCCCCACGTTCAAACTTGGTTAATTTTTATATACCATTCCTAAGCATGGGCAAAATGCATATTTATTCTGTTTGGAATTAGAATAAGGATATAAATTCAGTTAACACAAAAAGATACCTCCTTGTTTACATCTGGATGGTATTCAAGAGCAAGTCTTCGATAAGCCCTCTTGATTTCTTTAGTAGAAGCAGAGGGCGACACCCCAAAACTTCGTATGGGGACTCCCTCACACTCGCTCTAACCTGGGTACCTCTGAAATTTCCTATCTTCTTCATCTTGCGGTAGTGATAGTCTCTTCGGTAACGGTGTAAAAAGGCCTGAGATGTGAATACAATATGTTCGCTGTTATGCCCATATACCATTCTGCAAACGAGGGCCGAAGAACTCGATTTTAGTGAAGGAAAGGGAAATGGGTTTAAGCGTAAGACTGATGGTGATGTCAAAAAATGGGCAAATCCAGGCAT
>JAGSPU010000248.1:0-40360 GCA_019321725.1 Paulownia fortunei
ATGGGTGCTGCAAATGGGGAATGCCATGGATGGGCCGCCAGGGATCCCTCTGGACTTCTCTCACCTTACAAATTCACCCGAAGGTATCCATTCATCTTGTTTCTTGATTTACCCATCTGGGATGTTGATCGTTTTGTTTGAACAGCAATATTTTTGTTTCCTTTCCTGGATTTTTATTCCACGGTAACCAGCTTTTATGTCTTGCCCTTTTCTTGGTTGTAATTGCTGTATCTGTTTTTTGGTGTTTTTTTTCACCTCTAAAATTATGATTTCTGCGCAGGTCTGTTGGTAGTGATGATGTTTCGATAAAAATAGTGTACTGTGGAGTTTGTTTTGCTGATGTTATTTGGACCAGGAACAAATTTGGGCATTCAAATTATCCTTTGGTGCCCGGGTATGGAGATTGATTTTCATGTAAATTAAATAGCTGTACGAGTTGTAGTTTTAACTCTGCTGATGGACTGATAAGTAATTCCTCTGCCTGATAGGCACGAGATTGTTGGGATTGTAACAGAGGTTGGATCCAATGTTAATCGCTTTACAGTCGGTGACTATGTTGGAGTTGGAACTTATGTTAATTCTTGCAGAGAGTGCGAGTATTGCGATAGTGAATTAGAAGTTCATTGCTCGAAGGGAGCAATCTTCACATTTGATAGTGTAGATGTTGATGGTACCATCACTAAGGAGGGTATTCTAGCTACATTGTAGTTCATCAAAGGTGTGTACTTCATTCTGCTAACCTCTTTTTCAGATTTGAGTAAAGAAAATGGAGAATGGACTCTAAACTAGTTTATCTATGATCTACAGGTACTGCTTTAGGATACCTGAAAACTACCCTCCAGAATTAGCAGCACCTTTGCTCTGTGCTGGAATTACTGTTTACACCCCCATGGTGCGACATAACATGAATCAACCTGGAAAATCTTTAGGGGTGATTGGGCTAGGTGGACTTGGACACTTGGCTGTGAAGTTTGGCAAGGCTTTCGGATTGAAAGTAACAGTTTTTAGCACCAGCATATCCAAGAGGGAAGAGGCATTAAATCTTCTCGGGGCAGACAATTTTGTCATCTCTTCTGATGAAAAGCAGATGAGGGTAAATTTTATCAAGCTTTTGGATCAATTTCATAGCTTCTCAATGTTTGCCTGCCAACACAAAATAGAGGACTGAAAATGTTAGTTAAACAGCTAATGAAGTTGCTTTAAACTTCATAATATGTCTTGGTGCAGGCTTTGGATAAATCATTTGACTTCATCATAAATACCGCATCAGGAGATATCTCGTTTGATTTATTTTTGTCAATGTTGAAGACAGCTGGTGTGCTTGTTTTGGTGGGATTTCCTAGTGAAGTGAAGTTTAATCCAGGAAACCTTGCCCCAGGTATGACTTGATGCAAATATTGAATACGTTTCTTTTGAATCAGTTGATTCCTTTTATGCCTTCTGCTGTTGAGCTCCATTGCTATCGGCTAAAGTGAGTGATTTCTTGTAGGTGCAAAAACAATTACAGGAAGTATAACAGGTGGAACAAAGCAGACACAAGAAATGTTGGATTTTTGTGCTTCCCACAGTATTTACCCTGAAATTGAATTAATTCCCATTCAATATTCAAATGAGGCCCTAGAAAGGCTGATAAACAAGGATGTGAAATATCGCTTTGTGATTGATATTGCTAACTCTCTCAAGTGAAATGAGGAGAGTTACAGTTACCTTTTCTTTTAGCACGGAGTTTCTGATTCAGGCCCAAGACAAGTAGAACTGAAAATCCTTGGCTATTCGAAACTTTTGGCATTGTTTACTTAAATAATTAGCTGCATGTTGTTACTACAATTACTGCAGCTTGTTTAAGGAGTGAAGACACCGAACCATCTATTCCCACAGGTACACAAAAAATTATCTCGTGTTTCACCTCCTATTTTGATATCTATGTATTTTGTCATTGGAGGCCCCAAAAACCTTTTCTTTTTTAAAGCGTGAAGTTTGAGTGATAATGGGATGTTCATGTTTCCATCGACTTACAGTGATCAGCTTACTGTTACTGTATTATACGTTTTTGCCTTTAGTTAATTCCATTCCTGGTACTCAGTGGCATTTTTGGGATGAATAAACTTATGGAGCTTTTTGTTACATGATTAAATGGAGTTTAAAATGCATTGGTGCCAGAGCTAAATCACAGTATTACTCCTAAATTCCCTCTCTCCCCATGTGTGCGCGCGCTGGTGCGCGTCTGTATCTGTTTCTGTCTGACATGCTAAACTAAATTTAGCGATGAATAACCATGGTGAAGTAAATTTAGTGACGAATGATCATGTGCTACAAGTATTTAACAAAACGGCAAAAGTTTATATTAACACTGTAAAATTGCAAAGGAATTTGGTACCATAGATAGAATTATGAATTGAAGTTGATGCACAAGCACAGTCCTCATCATCATGGTCATTGGAGACAAAACGTACGGTCACTTAAAACTTCAGAAACTGCAAATGAGAATCAAAGACAATTTGAGATATATGTTGATCAGATCACGGGTCCAAACCCGGAAGTGCCGATTCGAGGGGTTGGAAAATCCCGATCCTCCCGACCCTTGCTGGCTACGATCGGTTTCGATTTCGGGCTCGGTTAACCGTCTTGTTCGGGTCGATTCCGATCTTGTTTTTTAAAAAAAAATTGAGTTATATTTTGAAAATTGTTATTTGTTAACTAAAATTTAATTTTATGAAATTACCACTTTTGCTAATTAAAAAAAAGCTTGAGGTATTAAATTTAAATTTGAATGAAAAATTTTAATTTTAAATTTGAAAAAAATATTTTTAAATTTTAAATTTAATGAAAATTTTTAACTTAAATTTAAAAAATTATTATTAATTAAATTTTTAATTATCTAATATTTTAATTATAATAAATTTAAAAAATAAAAAAAGATGCATTGTAGATAATATATTTTTTCAAAAAAAAAAAAAAAAGATTGGACCCATCAAGTGTCAACGAGTCCACAGATTGGGTAAAGGCTGGTTACGGATCGATTCTAATTGTGACTCATTCCGTGGTCGGGTTTAGATATATGGATACATGATTAGTGATTCATAGGGAAGGTAGGTAGAGGACTTTGTAGCTTACGAAACCTTGCAACATACTCATCTCAAGATCTTTCTAAATATAACTATCATGAACAATTCTTGATTTAATTAGAGTTGATCAACTAAATTTTTCTTTATCTAGATATACATGATTCACACTTACGCATTATTTATTGATCTTTGTATAGAGATAAGCTCATTCTGATAGAATTTGTAAATAAATAGTATTTTTTTATATTTTTAATAAAATAATATGTATTACTAATTTTAAATTATATTTACATATTGAGAATCATCAATTTAATCTCCACTCGTAATAAGTATTTTTGGGGTGGAAAAAAAAAACACAATAACAACAACAACAACGATCACAATATTATATCCATACAAATATATGTTAGAGCGTTTAAGTGTCAAACAATTAAGTCATTGTTTGCAAGGACAAGACCAGAATGGATTATAGGAAATTTTCATTAGCACACTATAGGAAGGACCATCTCTCTCAAAATTAAAAAGTTCTTTTGAACTGGGATTTAAGAGAGTTAGAAAATAATTTTTTTATGTAATTTTATATTATTGTTATTAAAAATCGTGTTCAAGAATTATTGTGTCAAAATGGGATGATATTTTTGAAAATTAAAATTTTATTTCTTTTGAAAATAAAATTAAAATTCTATTTCGAGTCAATTATCGCATAATTTGATTTGTTTTTCAATCCTACTTCTATTTACATATTCTTTTGAAAATCATAAGTTTTGTTTCTAAATTGCTACCCCCATTTTTATGTTAAAAAGTTATAGTTAAGTTCTTAATAGGTCCATTTTTATGTTTTAAAGGAATGGTTAAGTTCGATATACCTATTAAGATTTTCGATATACCTATTAAGATTTTTAAGTTTTATATCATATGAAGTTCATTGATGAATTATTTACCTAAATTTATTAAGTATGATTTTCTTGATATTGGATTAATTTATAACTTCGACGTCCTGGAAGAAATAGTTGATAGGCCTCAAATATCAAAATCAAATACTTAAAAAATAAGAACAACTTTCCTTATGGCATAATATCCCAAATTTAAATTGTTATTGAAACTATTTGAATAATAAGAATTGAATTTGATATTATAAGTACGTAATACCACAAAAGCGTATATTATAGCATCAATATTGCATGTGATGGTAACAGTATCAAAAAGTTCAATTTTAGTTCTATATATTTAAATAACAAATGATTGGTATGGTATTTAACTTTAATGAATAAAACTAAAAAAATTGAATCGTGTGCATTCCTAATGCCAGATTCATCTTAGTAGAGAATAAACAAGATCACTGCATATTTAATATATCCTCCTTCCATCTTTTCGGCTATATATTTAAAAATTAATATACTCCCCAATGTTTGGGCAATATATTTATACTTAATTGTAAAGCTAATCTTGTAACAAAGGGTGGTAAAATTAGTCTTTGTAATATATGATAGCAATTTAACGATATTAATTCAAAAAATTCACACATTGAAGATAAAATTGATTGAAAATTACAATTTTCTTCAAAAGTTGGCACACGACCATTATTTGACCCACCAATTTGGATTTTTTTTTAATTTTGGGGGGAATTTTGTGACGTGGAGGGAGATAATTTTACTTAGGCAGACTTAGATGCTTAGTTGGAAAAAATGCCACGTGGACCTCATGATATGGGATAAATTACCTGCTCGACATGACCCATCATATGTAGCGTTTGTAAGAAATAAAATATTGATATAGATTGAAATAATCCACCGAAGTATGCCAAGTTGGAAAAAATGCCAAATATCTTCTTTTTTGTACTTTGCTAATTAATTAATATTATTTATTTATTTTTACTCCATTTGTACAAATTAAAAATAACTATATATGCAAAAAATTTCAATGAAAATTCCAAATTTTGGCCAATTTTATTCTCAATGGCGATTTTTTTTGAATTAATGTCCTTAAATTGCTACCTTGTATTTAGAGGACTAATTTTGTAAAACCCTTAGTCATACCATCAGTTTTGCAATTAAAACCTAGAATTGAAATATCCTTTAGCTTTAGTAATTAGCTGCATCTAGTTGCTACAATAGTACCAGCTAGTTTAAGGTTCACAGGGATTGTTCATATACATATATTTTATCTTATCAACTGAAAGTGCACGCAAAACATTCCTTTCACCAGGGAGGATTCTTTAAGTATAAACAAACTTTTCTTAGCTACAAACGAAAGGATGGCCAACGAGTTTATTGCACCCAAAATATTAAAAATACCACTCCTAAGTCATTTTATGCACTCTAGCTTACCAAAAGTATTGATCAAGTTTTATATGGCCTAAACCTCATGGGATTAAAAAAATAAAAATAAATAATGATAAAGAAAAAAGAGGACCAGTGCAGTGTCCCACGCAGCCCTCTAGAGGGACGCCTCACGCTCTAGCTCTACCTAAAGATACAACATAAGAAAATAATAGGATTTCAACTAAAAAGAAAAGAAAATAAATAAATATAAGAAAACACACTTCTTCATCCATACACACATAAAAACACCAAGAACCACATTAGGTCCATACACATATTTTCATCAATACACCAAGAAGAGTCCAAGATTGAAGAAAAGAAATTGAATCAAGCTCGTGTGTTCTTGGAAAAAAGTGAGATATAAAGCTAGAAAACATTCCTTCTTGTAAGTAATACCATCTCTTAGAAATTCCTTCCCCCAAGCATGAAGGAGAATGGGACCGATTAGGAATATGGATTGATTAGTTGAGTGGTAATAATTTTGATCGTTGTGTGTACCTATTTGATGATAATATGATATGGTCATCCACTTCATGCATTTTACCATTTTTAGTGATTTTTCACATTATCCATGATAATTTTTTGCATTCTTTGTCACATGTCATCATATTAGGTCATATATGGCTTTTCTAGCATTTTTCATGTTTTTTTATATTTTTCTCCAATCTTTCACAAAGTATAGGCATAAAAGTCATGTGGCCCCTTTAAGGGCATTCCCATTTACATATTCTTTCAAATTTTCAAGTCATTTTAGGATATTTTTCCATAATTTGCCACACTTTTATCATTTTTCTCTAAATATCTAGAGAAAAGAGTATTTCAATCATTTTGCCCTCCAATGTTTTCGTCAATACAAATTACAATTTTTAGCTTTTCTAGATATTCTAGAACACTTCTTGTATTTTCATAGTTTTCTATAATTTTCCATTTATCCATAATTTTTCTCTTAATTTCCAAAGAAATTGACATTTTGGTTATGTCTCTCTCAAAGGGCTATTTTCAGCTTTTCCATGCATTTTCCGACATCACAAAACATTTCCACAGCATCCTCAACAATTTTATAAATTTTCCAATTTTTTCAATTTTCACCAAATTAACACATTGCTAATGGCATTTTCATCATTTTGACCCTGCAATGGTAACTTTGGCATTTCACTTACATTTGCAGCACCTTAAAATAACTGCAAACACATTCTGCACACTTTACACTTTTTCTAGGAATTTTCCATCATTTTTCAAGATCGAAGGCATAAATGTCATTTTTTCACTAAATGCCTCCCAGTCATTTTTCCTATAACTAAACCATGTCTAGACCATGTTTGCATCACAATTGACCATTTTATCTATGGAAGGAATTTTTGGCCATTTGACAAAGTCCGACCCATGTAGGAAATTTTGATTTTTTTCCCACTAACTCGCATGTAGAAGGATATTACATTTATACTTTCTTGTCATTTCAGAGATGTAATTCACCTGTTGCGATGAATACTTATTCAAAGCAATGTAATTTGGGTTCTCACTCTTCCCCTAAAAGAGTGTGGCCGCGACTCCCTTTTCTCTACCTTTTTCTTGTCCCACTAAGAGTTCCTAGAATGAAGCCTTGGGCTCGCACAGCTTGCTCGATCAGGGCCGTCACCTCTAGAAAAGGTCGGCTTGTGTTGGGATACCCAATAGTGGCGATCTACTGGGGATGTGAGAGCTAGACTCCAAAGGACTACCAAAGATCTTTTCTTTTTCCTTTCTTTTTGTGCATTCTTGTACTTGTACATTTGTGCTATTACCTGTACTAAATGTTTACTCGCTTTCCCAATTGCTCACATAACTCTCACAACGCGCTTTCATACATTTTTAAGTATCATGCACTACATACCCTAATTAATCACCCCTCGAGTTGTAGCAGTTACAACAATTTTTTCTCTTTGGTGCTAGTTTGTGATCAGGGATGGTTATGGGGTGTAGGTCTAAACCCGTCATGTCCCGAACCCGCCCCATTTAATTAATTAATTTATTTTTTATTTTAATATATATGTATTTATGTAATATTATATTTAAAAAAATTAAAAAGCAGGTTCAACAGGTCTAACCTAAACTCGACGGGTTTGGGGCAGGTGGGTCTCGGGTCCTTAAAAATGTTGACGGGAATGAGTTTCGAGTTTTGACAAATCCAGCCATTGCCATTCCTATTGGCGATAGAAGCAAGCACTCCTATCCATCAATCCATAATGCTTGAACATGCCTTAGTCAAGGACGACTACATGTACCTCAGGTATATAGTAGCCTCTGTAGGCCAATGGGTTCGGTGTTGGGGTATTAGAGCAATTAAACCCACAAATAAATAGTATTGATTAGAGTCAGCTTTTAGGAAAGGTTGCAGGGGTCACAATGACCCCATTTAAAATCTAGTCCCTTTATACAGAACCTATTTAACAATACTATATGTAACAGACTAAATACCCTAAAACAAATATTGAAAACTAATAACTAATAAAAATAATACCAAAATAGTAAATGCAAAATTTAAAGACAAAAAATAAAGACCATACACCATATTTGATAATCGAATTTGGTCAACTTTGCCTACGTCTCTTGATAAGTGCATATTTTGATATATTTATATATCAAATACTTTTCTTGCTTTATTCTTCTTCATATTATAGGTGTATTAATATTTTGAATTAGAGAATCAGTGAACAAAAAAAGATCAAAAAGAGCCAAAATAAAACCAAAGAAAACAATACGTTTTGTGAGCAAGTTGAGAAATAATATTTCATTGGATCAAAGAAGCATCACAATTAGAAAAAAAAGCCATTTTTCCTAAGTCCATTATATGTAGATCAAAATATATGCAAGAAATTACTTGGACTTTGCAAGTGATTATTAAGCTTGTATTAAATTTAAAATAAGCATATTTCCAAACTTGTGCAATTTTAGTATTTTAGGTATAACTCCATGTTCAAAGTGCCTATAGACTTGAATCTTACTTTATTTGAAAATCAAGAGATAGAACTACAACTTTGTTATTGGAAGCTCAATCCAGTTCAATCTTAATTATAGCAGAAAATTAGTTGAATTATCTGTATTGGAAGAAATCTATCTATGCTAATACATCTCCTTAAATCAAGAATAACTTTCTCCCCAGTGGTTGGAATTAGGTGATTTAAGTTGAAAAATGAAGCTAACAGATAAATCTTGAATTTTCATGTTGATCACTTTCCCAACATTAACTGATTTTAGGGAGAAAAATATATGATAAAATTTGAATTTGGAAAGGATATATGAATTTAGAGCAAGTTTGAAATAAATTTAGAGTGCATTTGTAGTAAATTTGAAAATGCCAATTTAGGCATTTCTATTATAAATAGGGCTTTTGGATGATATTAAAGACACAAAAAAAAACCCTTAGAGGAGGAAATACAGTTTTATTGTTGTCTTTCTTTAACTAAGTTTTCTAATAGTAATATAAATTTTTTAGTAGTAATATAAATGTATTCTCTAATTTTTTTTTTATGTTTTTAGTCTTTTCTACTTTCGTAATATCTTTCTAAATTTCATTTAGTTGAGGAGAAATTGTGAGCCTCTTGATGGAGGAAGGGAAACAATTATAAGGGTACATAATATTCAGGTATGTTGTATTATTATTTTAATTTTTGATTGAAACACTCCTTATTTTGTGGTGATTCTTGATCTATGTATCACCAATTGACACAACAAATACTTAGGCTCATTTAACTTATTGTATGATTCTACTCCACTGACTGCTAACGTAAAACCTTTATTTGTTATAAATAAAGGTGTGTATAAATACTTGATCCCATAAACAAGTATTGGTGTTAAGAGATGATTTGTAAACAAAAAGACAATATCATGATTACCTTCATGCATGAGTTATTTGATAACATCTTTTCATTGAAACCTTCATTATGTATGAATTTTAATAGTGACATTTGAAATAGGTAAAAATAAATAAATAATCATTCCTCTATCCAAAACTCAAAAAGCAAATTCATAATCTCAATACTTTTATTACTTTGATTTCTTAGTTATAGCATAAATTTTTCTTTATATTCTAAACCATATAAAACTCATATTTTAAGAAATATACTCCTCAAAACTTTAAATAACTTTCCTGTGGATCGACCTCAAACTCCCTAAAAATTTATTATTTGACACAAACTGTACTTTGGTTTGGAACTTTAAAGTTGTAGCAAATTTTTGGCATCGTTGCTGGGAAAGACATGGTATGTATTCAGGTTGTATATTTTTCTCTTTATAAATATTGTATGTTTTTTTTTTACGAATATATGTTCATATGATATAGTATCTAAAAATAATTTTGGAACTTTATTTGTAAATTTTTTTAAGTTACCTCCACATACTTCCACCATGACAGAAAATAAAAGTGTCCAAAATAAAAATGAGAATCAACAGGTGCATACTATGCGCTATTACTTGCAACTTCTTCAAAATTCATCTCCTTCTTGCTTTATTTTTCCTCTCAATGCAAATAACTTTTGATTTAAGGCAGGTATGATCCATTTACTTTCTAATTTTCATGGTTTAGAATTTGAAAACCCTTATTTGCATCTGAAAGAATTTGATTAAGTATGTACCATTTTTTTATGATCAAACTTGTACAAATGAGATTGTTAAACTCAATTTTATTTTTTTAAAAGATAAAGTAAAAACTTGGCTTAACTCTTTAAACCCAGGTCAGTTGACATTTGGCAAGAAATGCAAGCTGAATTTTTTAAAAAATTCTAACTTATAAAACTAATGCTTTGCAAAGAGAAATCTAAAAATTTTCTCAAAATTTTAGTGAAACTTTCTTTCATTATTGGAAAGATTTAAGGATTTGTTGAATTTATGCCCACATTATAGTTTTGAAAAATGGTGCTTAATTAGTTTCTTTTATGAAGGTTTAACTCTTGAAATAAAATAATTTATTAAAATAATGTGTAATGGTCAGTTTTTTGATAAACAACCTAATGAAACCCTAGAATATCTAAACCATTTGGTTGAAAATTCTCAAACATAGCATAGTGTTAATTCTTTCGAATATTCTATTAGATCTAATATTACTAATAGTAATAAAGAAAAATATTACCTTAGTCAAGAAAATAAGTTAAATGCTAGGATTGCTAGTTTAACAAGAAAAGTTGAGGTGGTAAAACTTAAAAAAGTAAAGAAATCAAATCTGTGCAAGATGAAAAAGTTTGTAGCATTTGTAAACTTGTGGGACACTCCACCAATGAATGCCCAAATATTTCAGCACAAGCAAATATCATGAATATATTCAAAAAGCCTTTTTATTATCTATATTCTAAAACTTACAATTATCAATGGAGAAATTATCCCAATTTTAGTTGGCAAGATGATAACCGTGCCCAACCACTACATTCATAAAAGCCACCAAACTTTTCTTCTTATCTAGCCACATACAAAATTTCTTGATAAGACTTTGTAAGAATTTACATATGCGCAAACAAACATCAATAACCAGACTTTACAAGCTATCAATGAAATCAAAAACACACTGTCAACACTGACAACTTCTTTGCATACTCATGAAGAAGATAAATTTTTTACTCAACCTCAACCTAATCCTTCCACTCAGTGTCATGTTTCTTCTTAAGGTGAAAATTGAATCAAGAAGGCTAATTTGGTCACAACTCTTCGAAATAAAAAAGTTGTTGACAAGACTATTCATTCCAAGGAGAAAATTTCTAACCCACCATCAGAAATGAAAAATAGAAACAATCTTGACAATGAAGATGAGTTTAATGAATGTGAGTTTGAAAATGATGACAAAGAAAAATACTCACTTCTAGCTCATTTTCCTCAAAGATTGCAACCGAATCAAAAATTGAATTCAAATGCTAAAATCTTTGAAGTTTTTAACAAGTCAAGATTAATATTCCATTGTTGGATGCGATCAAGCAAGTTCCACCTTATGTCAAATTTTTAAAAGATTTGTGTACAATTAAAAGAAAACATCATGTACTAAAGAAGATATTTTTAACTCAAAGTATTAGTTCAATCATTCAATAATCCACTCCACCCAAGTACAAGATCCAGGTTGTCCAACCATTTCATATACCATAGGAAACACTAGAATAGAGCGTTCTTTACTTGATCTTAGTGCTAGTGTAAATCTTCTACTTTTCTCAGTTTATGAACAGTTAGGTTTGGGAGAACTTAAAACAACTTTTATTGTACTCCAACTAATTGACCGTTCGATTAAAGTTCCAAAGAGAGTAGTAGAAAATGTGTTGGTATAAATTGATAAGTTTTACTTTTCAGTGAATTTTATTATTTTGGACACAGGGCCTGTTGCATATTCATATACACAGATTCCTATTATTTTGGGTCATCCTTTTCTTGTAACTTTAAATGCTCTGATTATTTGTACGAATGGTATTTTAAAGTTATCTTTTGGAAATATAACTTTAGAATTAAATGTGTTTAATGTTTGTAAACAACTTGCAAAAGATATCGAAATACAAAAAGTAGATTCAATCGTGAAACTTATTCATGAATATTTTACTACCGTTATTTATTTAGATTCTTTGGAAACTTATTTTAAAAATAAAGTATTTGTAAAAAGACACTCTAATACTCTCTCTAAATTTTTGCAGGTACAAAAAAAATATTTTTGAAAGTCAAGGTTTGAAGAACTTTCATCATCAACAGTACAATCTGTCCCATCAAGTATTAAAGCTCATGTGATTGATTTGAAACCTTTGCTATTTGATTTGAAATACTCTTTCTTGAATAAGAATGAGACTTTTCCAATAATAATTTCTTCCAAATTTGATGTCTCCCAAGAAGTTGACATTATCTCAAATCACAACAAATATTGAGTTTACTAGCAAGGATGGAGTAGAGGTTATTTTACAAAAATATCTCCTTATGGAGGATTTGAAAGAAAAGAAGTTTGATGTGCAAATGTTGGGGGATGAGGAAAATGATGTAATAGGGTTGGATTGGTTGCCAAAAAAATCAATGTATGATGTATCCTAAGTTGAATTGCCAATATCTAATGAAAGGCTTCTACCTTTTGTGAATAAAACACTTACAATAGAGTTTAAACTAATTTCAGACCATCTTAAATATATCTACTTGGGTGAGAAAGAAATACTACTAGTCAGCATTGCTAAAGATCTCACTCAAGTGCAAGCAGAAAAACTTATTTGGGTGCTTCAAAATTATAAGACGGTGATTAGATGGACGATGACTTTGACAGCATATATTGATGAGTGATGAAGAAGGCAATATCAGACCCAAATGCTTGATGGGAGGCAACAATAGATGGAAAAGAAAACTATGAGGGCCGATAATAAAGATTTGTTTTCTCTAACTCTTATTCTCTTTTATTTTTATCCATTTAATTTTTTTACTTTTTTCTATTTTATTTTGTCCTAATCAAAAATGTGTACTGACAATATGATAGGTAGTATTTTTAAAATTTTGTCATGTAAGAGTACATGGTAATTACTTTTCGATTAAGAAAATTTCTACAAAGATCTTGCAGTGTTGATTTTATTAACCTTCTATTTTCAAAGACACTTGCACTTTTTGAAAAAGTTATGAAAATTATAAAAAGTTAAGATCCTTCCCAATTAAGTGGTGGATAACAATACTCCATGGCTATTGAAGTCGGACTTATCAGTTTCCTAAACAACTGAAATCTTTGTACAAAGTTTCTCTTTTTTGCTCATTATCTTTTCTTGTTCTTTTCAAAATGGATGATATTTTTCTAAATCTCATGAAGCAATTTTCTTTTTATTTCTAAAAATTTAATTTTTAAAATTTATAAAACTAGGATTGAAAATTAAGGATGCTTATGCACAAGAGCATTCAAGGGGACATATGATAGATAATTGAAGCAAAGGTAAGAGTATCATGTGAGTTTTCATGCAAGTTTTCAAACTTACTTACTAGAAACATACCTGATTTTGGTAAAAACACATATTCAAAAAAATGAAGAGCGAAAAAAATACAAGTCAGTCACAAATTTGTTCGATGGACTTGCAACACAAAGTGTTGTTTCTTAAGAATAGTTTCTAAAAATCGAGAAGATAAAATTTAATTCTTTATAGATAAATTGAGTAATGAGTGTTTAGATGACATTATATTGACTCTTGAGACACATTCTTGTGGATTCATGCATCATGCAATTCTTAATTTATGAAATCACTTTCGGGATGAATATGAGCATTACAATGTTGAAAATCTGATATTAAAAGATCTTGTTTGTCAGTTTATAAAAAAAACTGAATGGGAAGCATATTCTCGATCCATAAAGGGTATTTAAACCATTACTGGATGTAAAACCAGAGGAAGATATGAGCCTTAAACACAACTACATGTACATTCACGTGTAAGTAGCAAATTTTTTAAATTTTGTGTCCTTATTTTCACCATTTCTTTAAAAAAAAAAGATGTCCAATAAATGTAATCCCTATTTACACCTCAATAAATATCATTGTACTTACTCTATTTTTACACAACTCACTTTTTAAAAAACATGAAAAATGAAGGTCTCTTCCACTCGCAAGTTCAATTGTATTTGTGTCATTTATTTTGGATAGAATGCATAACATGTTAAACAATGCGGATACATTCATCACTCTACCTAGTGGTTTTGGTGCACTGGAGGAATTATTTCAAGTTATCTCTTGGGCACAACTCAACATTCACTAGAAACCCGTAGGTATTCTTAATGTTAATTGTTTTTTTTATAGTTTGCTATCTTTTGTAGATCATGCTATGGAAAAAAGTTTTATTTCACTATTTGCAAATGAATTCTCATTTCTGCTCCAACACCCGACCAACTGAATGATCAACTTCTAGCATATGTGCTAGAACCTGATCCAGCCTTAGCTCGTGTGAATTGGTCAAACAAGACAATGGTTGAAAATACAAAATGAATTTGAATTTCAGCCTGTGAAATTTATACTTAATAATTTCAACTAGTAGTATATATATTGTGTTGTTTCAACTTTATTTTTCAATAAGTCACATTTCAGGTAATATCTTTTAAACTCTATTTTTCTATTTATTTTTTATATATTGGGGATAATATCTCGATTAAGTTAGGGAAGGGGATAGTTGATATTATATATTGTGTGTTCAATGTGTTTTTTATTTTTATTTATTTCAAGTGTCTTTTCTTTTGGATCTGTTGAAACAATAAAAAAAAGTGGTAGAGTAAATGACAACTTTAACACTTTTGAGACGTACATTTTTTTTTACATAACATGGCAAGTTTGTGAAGTTTTTAACAAAATTTTATGAATTCTCAATTTTTGTTTTTAGTCATAGATATTTTTCCAACTTCAATGATTAAAATTAAGTACGAATAATGTGGTTTCATTGATGATGAGTGTTGTTTTGGACTTTGATGTTATTCTTTGGTTAATTTATTTTTATGATAATTATACTTAAATCTTGTTGCACAAATAGTTATGCTATTCGGTGTGGAGAGAAGCATGTTAAAATAGGTAGTTCTTATGTCCTTCCTTTAATCATCACTTGAATTTTCGACTTGTAGGGATTGAGTATTAGAACTTTTTCTTTTGGTCTGTCGAGGTAAACGACTGATTGAGCAGCACTTGAAAAATGATTAAGGCATTAGGCTTTCTAGCACCATGGCCAAATTAGTTTATTCACCATGTGAAGTTCCAAGAGAATATCTCCTATATTGAGCCACTTTGAACCTTTTAATAAATAAGCCTTTTTCTGTGGTAACCATATCTTCTTACCTAGCCTAAATACACTATTAACCTACCATTGTCCTAAAAATAATTTGGAGCTTAAGAGATATTCCATTGACAAGGTGGGCTTATAAAAAAAAATTGGGTTGGAATAAGAGATAAGTGTGGGGTAGTTTCTCTTTAAAAAAAACAAAACAAAAGTAAATATTGCAAAGTATTAAAAATATTACAAGTTGCAACTAAAAACAGGATGGTGCAAAATTAATGAAAATGATGAAAAGGGGTCCAATTCAATAACAATAGGCCCCGTTGTTGAAATTCATAGAGTATGAGAATTTTTTATTGATAAACTCTATGTCTCTAATCTCATAAAGTTTTTAAAACCTTTATTGCATCATATCCTTTTATTTCTTAACCACATCACTACTTTTTGGCCCATTACAACCTTTGTTAAAAACCTTTTAATTTCGTGTGATGCCTTTATTGTAGTGGGGATTTATACCAAAGAAAGAGTCTATGATGTTTAACTCTTTCATTAGAAATTGAGTGATGGTTTTTGTGAGGTTCTATAGGAATTTATTTGTCTGAAGTATGCATGGTTTCGTCAATGCAGACTTTAACTATTCACACATACATACACACTTGAGTATGTTTATTGTGGAAATGTATTGACTTTTGAATGACTAAAGTTAGATTTAATACTTATTTGATTTCATTTCTATATTACTTTGTTGCTTTCTAAAAATAATGGTCGGAAGTTAGTTATCATAGGCCTTTATGGGTATTACCACTAGAAACCATCACGAGACTCTAACTTATCATTTATGGGTCATCTAAGGGTTTAAAGGCTTATTGCATATGCAAAATAAAGTTATGATTTCCTACAAAAGTGGATTAGTTTATGTTTATTTTAGGGTTGCTCGAGGACGAGCAATGGTTAAATGTGGGGGAATTCAATAAGTGCATACTTTGACATATTTTTGTATCAAATCCTTTATACTTTTCTTGATTTATTCTTGTTAATATTATAATTTTATTAATATTTTATATTAAGGAATTAATGAACAAAAAGAGATCAAAAGAGCCAAAATAAAACCAAAGAAGACAATGCATTTCGTGAATAAGTTGGGAGATAATATTTTTTGGATCAAAGAGGCATTACAATAAGAAAAAAAGAGCTATTTTTACCTAAGTCCATTATGTGTATATAAAAATATACAAGAAATCATTGAACTTTACAAGTGATTGTTGGGCTTGCATTAAATTCAAAATAAACTTATTTCTAGACATGTGCAATTTTTGTAATTTGGGCATAAATTTATGTTCAAAAGCCCTATGGACTTGAATCTTACTTTATTAAAGCTAAGAAATAGAACTACAAGTTTGTTGTTGGAAGTTCAGTCCAATTCAACCTTTATTATAATAGAAAAATCGTCTAAATGTTTGTATTGGAAACGATCTATTTATTTTGACACATCTTTTTAAATTAAGAATAACTTTCTACTTAATGGTTGTAATTAGATGATTCAAGTTGAAAAATAAAGTTAACAGACAAATGTACGACTTTCATGTTAACCATTTTCCAACATCAGCTGATTTCATGGAGACAAATATATAACAAAATTCAAGAACATGTGAATTTAGAGTATAATTGAAGTTAATTTGGAGATGTAAATTTAAACACTCTTCTACTATAAATAAGAGCACTTGGATGACATTAAATACACATAAACAAACCCTTAAAGGAGAAAAAAAAGTTTTATTATTGTCATTCTTTAGGCTAAATTTTATAATAATAATATAAGTTTTTAAGTAGAAATATAAATATATTCTCTAGTTTTTCTTTTATATTTAGTCTTTTCTACTTCCATTATGTCTTTTTAAATTTTATTTAGCTGAGAAAAAAAGGTGAAACATCTTGATGGAGGAAGATGAATGGTTGTAAAAGTGCATAATGTTAAGATATGTTGTATTATTATTTTAATTTTTGATTAAAACCCTTCTGATTTTATGATAATTCTTGATCTATATATCATCAATGACACAACAAATACTAGGGTTCATTTAGCTTATTGTACAGCTCTACTCCACTGACTATTAATATGAAACCTTGATTTGTTGTAGATAAAGGTGTGCATAAATACTTAATCCCATAAATAAGTATTGGCATTAAAATTCTTCTTATTTAGTGGCGATTCTTAATTTATGCATCAACAATGATATAAAAATACTTGGTTTCATTTAACTAATTGTACGGTTTTACTCCACCGATTGTTAATGTGAAACCTTGATTTGTTGTAGACAATGGTGTGCATAAATACTTGATTCTATAAACAAGTATTAGTGTTAAGAGATAATTTGCAAATAGTAAGACAATATCATGATTACTTTAATGGATGACCTATTTAATAATATTTTTCCATTGAAACCTCCATTGTATATGTATTTCAATAGTGACATTTAAATAAAGTAAAAATAATAAAATAATCATTCATCTATCCAAAACTCAAGAGTTGATCCCTATCAGTACTCTATTACTTTAATTTCTTAGTTATAACATAATTTTTTTTATATTCTAAACCACATAAAGCCTATCTTTTAAGAAATATATTCCTTAAAACTTCAATCAACTTCTCTGTGGAATGATCTCAGACATCTGATAAATTTATTATTTGACATAACCTACACTTGAGTTTGCAATATTAAAGTTGTAGCATCTTCGGATGCCACAACAACCACTTCACTAATCTCCCTAACAAATAAAAACTTGGGTAAAATTACCCACAACTTTGGATATCCTAATTAAAGGACTTCTACAAATATTAAGAGAAAATAAGATTTTGGTATACAAAATCATGGAGTTCAAAGCCCTATCTTGCTTTGTTCTTGTTAATAATAGGTTTTTGTTAATGTTTTGTGTGTGATAGGAATTTGGGAATCAAAAAAATCGAAAATGAGTCAAAACAAAGTTGAAACAAGCATTATTGGGTCAAATTGACAAGGTTCCAATGTGGCAGTTTTTGTATTTTGGGAATACATTTCTGATCTAAAGCCCTATAGATCAAATTTTTATCTTATTACAAGTTAAGAGATATATGTACAACTTTCATATTGCCAATTTTTCCAATTCAATTTATTTCAAGGAGAAAAATTCAGTTAAAAAGTTAAATATGCACTGAAACTTTTAGATATGGCAATCTTTGTATTTATGGAATAACTATCTCCAAAAATGTGATATTGATCGACTTCAAGTAACTACAAAAAGCTAACAGATAGGGCTACAATTGTTATGAAGACACTAAAAACCAATTCATCCTAAAAAGATGTTAAAAATCAGTTAAAAAGGGATGAACAATGTCAAACTACCATTCTGGAAAAGAATAAAACAGTAGCAACGTCGCCTAGGTGCCGTGCTTACTATCCTCTTCGGCTCCTAGGCATTGTTCGTGTAGGAAAATTAATTCCTTTACTTGAAGTGACAACCCTTTACACCTTTTGGTATATATTTGTGATATGTATACACTAGATACATATATCACACCACACACATTACATACTTTACAACACATATTACTCACTTTACACAAAATAAACAACACACTTTACACCAAATCACATCACTATCTCACACTTTATAAAAAGGCACTATCCTCTCAACATAAACATCAATTTTTCAGATTTACTCACTCTCTTAGAAATCACATACATCTTTGGGAAAGCAATCTTGGGGTCTTGGAGCATCAAGAAAGATAAAGTGGAGAGACTTAGAGGAAGAGACATCCACAATCCATCATCAACTTCAACTATCTTCTTCAACCAATAAGTTTCTTTCACTCCCAATATTGTTAATTTTTATTTTTTTATCATTTCTTATCATGTTAGGCTAGACTTTCTTCTTGGTTGAGGATGATTTCAAAGCCCTAGATATGGGTTCTTGTAATTGAATGTTTGATATTATTGATCAATTTTTCAATTGAAGTTGTTTATGTTTTTTATATTTAATGTCTTATGGGTATTTTCTTACTTTGTTTGGGTGCGCAACAAATTGGGTATGAGAACTCCCTAAACTAGATTAGAAATTTTTGATCCGTAATTGTCCTGAATTTCTAATCATATATAGTAAATTGTCATTAATTATTATAGGATATTTTTGTTAAATGCAATGAAAAACATAACCTAAGTTAAATGACCTGAACTTGTGTTGTTGTTGCTTAGATCAATCTATCTTTCTTGTTTTAATGCATCCATTGGTTTAAATTTAAAGAGTTTGTTCTAGGTTGTTTGGTAGGTAGGAAATTAGATAGAGAGCTTGTTCTATTTAATGAGCAACTAAGAAAAGATTGGGGTAGTAGAACTTGTTATTACCTACGGTTGATAATTTCATTGGCAAATTATTCATAATATTAATAATGAAATTACAACCTATTGTCTAGTGGCGGCAAATGAAACCTCAAAGTACTTTAATCACTTGCTGCTTATTGATTTAATTTTCATTGCTTTGAATTTTAATTAGTTTTAGTTTCTGCAACTTATTTAATCAACTCAACCCCCCCAAACGTTTGTTGTTTATTTCTAGAGTTTGCTTGTTGAAATCTTATTTTTAAGTTAGTAATTTTGAAGTTAAAATTCTTAGTTAGTTGAGTTGATAGTAAATCAATTAGCCTTGATTCTCGTGGGATCGACTCTTACTCGCTTTATACTCGTTAAAAATTTATTTAAGAATAAGTTTAAATTTGGTAGGCCTATGACAACTGACCAAGTTTTTGGCACCATTGGCCGGCGACCAAGCGTCTAATTGAGTAATTTTCCTTTTTAGTTTTTCATTTTACTTTACTTACTTGTTTTTGTTAAGTTTATTTTAGTTTGTTTTCTTGTTATTTTCAGGTTTTATGTCATCGGAGGATTTGAGGCTAAGACTTGAGCAAATTCATATTAATTTGAACACACCGCTGCCATTTTACCACCATTTCCACCTATACCTTCAATCAATTCACCACCTAAGCTCGAGTTTGAAGCTCTTCCTCATACTTTTGAAACTCCTCATCAACCTAAAACCATTGAAATGGCACATAATCATAGAACATTGAAAGAGTTGGCTGCTCCTAATTTAGAGAATCAGCCATTGTGTATCACCTATCCCAACTTGGAAGCTGGCTTTGAACTCAAATATGGGATGATTCATCTTTTTGCCCACATTCCATGGTTTTGCAGGTGAAGATCGAAATAAACACTTGAAGGAATTTTATGTCATGTGCTCTAGTATGAAATCGACCGGCATTTCAGAAGAAAACATCAAGCTCATTGCCTTTCCTTTTTCTTTGGCAGATTCGGCAAAGGAGTGGCTTTATTATCTACTATCTGGCATGATTACCACATGGAAAGAAATGCGAAGGGTGTTTCTTGAGAGGTATTTTCCATTATCCAAGGCAGAGAAACACCAGAAAAGAAATATGTGGGATTCAACAATACAATGGGGAATCTCTCTATGAGTATTGGAAAGATTTAAGAAGTTGTGTGCTAGTTGTCCTCATCATCAAATCAGTGATCAACTTCTCATTCAATATTTCTATGAGGGGCTTATGCCAATAGAAAGAGCATGATGATGCTGCAAGTGGAGAGGCTTAGTTGACAAGACACCCAAGGCAGCAAGGAATCTAATTGCAAATATGGCTGTAAATTCTCAACAATTCATCACTCGCAATGATCCATCGCCGCCACCTAAGAGTGTCAATGAGGTCAACACACATCACTTCTTGAACAAAAACTCTCACACCTCACCTTTTTAGTACAACAAATAGCTGTAGGGCAACAAGTTGAAACATGTGGAGTATGTTGCATGGTAGGGCATCCCATGGATTTATGTCTATCCCTCTAAGAGAGTTCTATGGAGCAAACAAATATGATTGGTGGTTTTCCAAGTTAACCAAGGCAAAGATATAATCATTTCTCCAATACTTATAATAAAGAATGGAAGGATCATCCTAATTTAAGATACGAACCAACAACAACAACAACCTACTCTATTTCAAATGTCAAACTAACCACTCGATTGTCACCAATCGAATGTGCAAACACCCTTCCAATCTCCACAACAATTGGGCGCATACTTGGAGAATCTCATGAAAGCACTTGCTAGTAATACTATGTAATTTCAACAAACCACACAACCCATCTCCAACATATTGAGAATCAAGTAGGGCAAATAGCCACTAGCTTAAGCCGATTGGAAATACAAGGATCGGGCAAGTTTCCCAACCCATGGTGAATCCTAAGAAAAATGCAAGTGTCATAACTCTTAGAATTAGAAAGCAATTAGAGTCTCTCAGTTTTCCAACAAAATGAGTATCCAAAGTGGTTGAGAATGGCGAGTCAAGTAATACCATCCCTTCCTTAGATGATTCTCACTCTTCTACTCATCTACCACCCGTCGTCAAGGAGAATCCAAAGTCGCTAATCATTCCTAAACCTCTCTCTCATACTTATATAACACCTCCATCCTTTTCTAGTAGGTTAGCAAAGTTTAAGAAAGAGGAGCAGGAAAAAAAGATCTTTGAAACTTTTCAAAAAGTAGAGATAAACATCCCTCTTCTTAATATTATTAACAAATGCCTCGCTACGCCAAGTTTCTCAAGGAACTATGCACCAACAAAAGAAAGTTGAGAGAAGATGAAAAAGTGAGTATGGGGGAGAATATTTCAGCAGTTCTTCAAAGGAAGCTTTCTCCAAAGTGCAAGGATCTGGGCACTTTCACCATCCCTTGTACCATTGGTAACACCAGGTTTGAAAAGTGCATTTTAGATTTAGGTGCATTAATCAATGTCATCCATATACCATTTATATTTCTTTAAATCTAGGCCCTGTAGAAGAAACTAGTGTTGTTATTCAATTAGCGGATAGATCAAATGCATACCTTAAAGTAGTTATGGAGGATGTTTTGGTACAAGTGAATGAATTGATTTTTCCTGTGAATTTTTATATTCTTGAGATGGAAGATGATAGATTCTTACATCCTTCACCCATTCTCTTAGGGAGACCATTCCTAAAAATAGCACGAACTAAAATTGATGTTCATGATGGCACATTGTCTATGGAACTTGATGGTGAGATAATTAGATTTACTATTTTTGAAGCTATGAGTTATCCTAGTGATGTGCATTCCATTTTTGCAGTTGATATTATTGATTCTATAGCTTAACAAATGTTTGAATTGACTAGCAATGATAGATTGGATGTTGCATTGAGGAACAATCTTTACACGGAGGACTTGAAATAGATAAAGATGGATGTGCAACTAATAGAAAATATGGAGGAAGCAGTGGAAGGATTGGATTCATTTTTACAAAATACAAAGTATGATATCTTTTAGATTACTTTGCCATTGACTAATGAAAGACTTTTACCTTATGTGGTGCAAGCACCTACATTGGAGCTCAAACCACTCTTGGAGCATCTTAAATATGTGTATTTGGGCGAGAAAGAAATACTTCCAGTTATTATTGCTAAAGATCTCACTGATATATAAGAGGCTAAGCTTTTTAGGGTACTCCGTGAGTACAAGATGGCTATTGGATGGACCATTGCTGATATTAAAAAAACTAGCCCGTCTATGTGCATGCACTGAATTTTACTAGAAGAAGGATCCAAACCACGAGGGAGGCCCAAAGGCGATTGAACCCGCCCATGATGGAAGTTGTGAAGAAAGAGATATTAAAGATTCTTAATGTTGGGGTCATCTACCCCATTTCAGATTACAATTGGGTAAGCCCGGTCCAAGTGGTTCCTAAGAAGTTTGGCATCACTGTAGTATAAAATGATTGTCAAGAGTTAGTACCTCAAAGAGTTCAAACTGGATGGTGAGTTTGCATTGATTATAGGAAGCTTAACTCTTCTACTCGCAAAAATCATTTTCCTTTACCTTTTATTGATCAAATGCTTGAATGATTATCCGATCATACTCATTATTGCTTTCTTGATGGCTACTCAAGGTACAATCAAATCGTCATTGCTCTGGATGATCAAGAGAATACTACCTTTACTTGCCCATTTGGTACATTTGCCCATCAGCACATGCCATTCGGACTTTGCAGTGCACCGGCCACATTTCAAAGGTGTATGGTGAGCATTTTTTCTGAGTACATTGAGAACTTCATAGAGGTATTCATGGATGATTTCAGTGTTTATGGTGATTCATTTGACAAATGCCTAGATAACCTTATACTTGTACTTTAAAGATGCATTGAAACTAATCTTGTACTCAATTCGGAGAAATGTTATTTTATGGTTGATCAAGGAATAGTGTTTGGGCATATAATCTCTACTAGAGGGATTGAGGTTGATAAATCTAAGATTGATTTTGTGCATTCCTTACCCCCACCCACAAGTGTTAAGGAGATTCGTTCTTTCCTTGGACATGCAGGTTTTTATCACAGGTTTATTAAAGATTTCACCAAAATAGCATTTCCCTTGTGTAGATTGCTTCAAAAAGATACGACTTTTGAATTTGATAACAATTACATGACAGCTTTTAGCATGCTCAAGGAACTTCTCACCTCAACACCTATCATCCAACCACCAAATTGGGAACTTCCTTTTGAACTTATGTGCGATGCAAGTGACTATGTAGTTGGTGCCGTATTGGGGCAGAGAGTAGGGCGAACTCCTCATGTTATTTACTATGCATTGCGTACTTTAAATGATACCCAACTCAACTATTTTACCACTGAAAAGGAACTTTTGGCGGTTATTTTTGCTTTAGAAAAAATTTGTTCATATTTGTTTGGTGCAAAAGTAATTATTTATTCCAATCATGCAACCCTCAGGTACTTGCTCACCAAGAAGGATGCCAAGCCACGACTCATTCGATGGATCCTTTTTATGCAAGAGTTTGACTTGGAAATCAAGGATAAAAAGAGGTCCGAGAACTTGGTTGCGGACCATTTTAGTAGGTTGGTACACGAGAAAGATGCATTGCCATTAAACGAAGGTTTCCTGGATGAGCAACTTCTAGCAATGAGTGTGACAACTTCTAACAAGATGAGTTTGCAAAAGAAATTTGGGTTGAATTAGAAGATAAGTGTGGTGGAGCTCAAAGAAAGAAGGCAAGAATGGAAAATTATTGAAAAACATATATATACAAAAAAAAAGAAGAAAGTTGCAAAATATTGAAAAAAAAAAAAGCTTATTGTGAGTTGCAACTAAAATGGGATATTTCAAAGTTAATGAGAATAATAAAGAAGGGTCCAACACAATGATATTAGGCCCCAATGTTAAAACTTATGGATTATGAGAATTATTCATTGATGAAATTTATATCTCTCATTTCATGAAGTTTTTAGAATTTTTATTGCATTATATCCCTTTCTTTCTTATGCCACACACTACCTATTGGCCCCATTATAACTATTATTTAGACCTTTTGATTTCATGTGGTGTTTTCGGTATAGTGGAGATATGTGTCAAAAGAGGAGGAGCCTATGATGTTTTACTCTTTCATTAGACACTAGATGATAGCTTTTGTGAGGTTCTATAGAAATTTACTTATTTGAATCATGCATAGTTTCATGACTATTGACAATAGCTATTCACACACACACTTGAGTATAATTGTTGTGGAAGTATATTTGCTTTTGAATAACTAATAGTTAAATTCAACATTTGTTTGATTTCATTATCATATTACTTTGTTACTCCCTGAGAATTAATCATTAGAAGTTAGAGGTCATAGGTGTTTGTGGGTATCACCACTAGAAGTCCTCACGAGACTATAACTTGTCCTCTATGGTCCACTTAAGTGTTTAAAGGCTTTTTGCATGTACTAAATGCAATTCTGATTTTTTACAAAAGTAGATTAGTTTAGTTTGTGTTTATCTCCTATTTAAGGTTTGCTCGAGGACAAACAAATGTTTGATAAGTGCATATTTTTATATATTTTATATCAATCTCTCATTGTATTTCTTGCTTTGTTCTTGTTAATAATAGATTTTTGTTAATGTTTTGTGTGTGATAGGAGTTTGGGAATCAAAAGATTGAAAACGAGCCAAAATGAAGTTCAAACAAGCATTATTGGGCCAAATTAACAAGGTTCCACTACGGCCATTTTTATATTTTGGGCATAAATTTCTGATCCAAATCCCTATAGACCTGATTCTTAGCTTATTGGAAACATAAAAGATATATGTACAACTTTTATGTTGACAACTTTTCCTAATTCAATTTATTTCAAAGAGAAAAATTCAGTTAAAGGGTCAAACGTGCATTAAAACTTCCACATATGGCAATCTTTATATTTGTGGAATACCTCTCTCCAAAAATCTGATATTGATCGGATTCAAGTGGCTATAGAAAGCTAACAGATATGAATACAATTGTTATGAAGATACCAAAGCCAATTAATCTTAGAAAGAGGTCAAAAATCAGTTGAAAATGGATGAATAGTGTCAGACTGCCATTCTGGAGAAGAAGAAAATAATAGCAACGTCGCCTAGGCACCGTGCTTACTGTTCTCTTCAGCACCTAGGCGCTGTCCATTTACAAAAATTGATTCATTTGCTTGAAGTGGTGACCCTTTACATATTTTGGCAAATGTTTGTGATATGTATACACTATATATATATATATATATCACCACACACATTACATACTTTACAATACATATTACTCACTTTACACAAAATACACAATACACCTCACACACTTTACACCAAATGCACAACACACCTTACAAACTTTACACCAAATCACATCACCATCTCACACTTTATAAAAAGACACTATCCTATCAACACAAACATCAATTTTTCAGATTTACTCACTCTCCTAGAAATCACATACATCTTTGGGAAAGCAATCTTAGTATCTTAGAGCATCAAGAAAAACAAAGTGGAGAGACTTAGAGGATGAGACATCCATAATCCATCATCAACTTTAACTATCTTCTTCAATCAATAATTTTCTTTGACTCCTAGTTAATTTTTATTTTCTTATCATTTCTTATCATGTTGGGTTAGACTTTCTTCTTGGTGGAGAATGATTTCAAAGCCCTGGACATGGATTCTTGTAATTGAATGTTTGATATTATTGATCAATTTTCCAATTGAAGTTGTTTATGTTTTTCTATACTTAATGCCTATATGTATTTTCTTGCTTTGTTTGGGTGCGCAACCAAATTGAGTATGAGAACTCCCTACAATTAGATTAGATTTTTTGATCCGTAATTATCTTGAATTTCTAATCATATGTAGTAAATTGTGATTAATGATTATTGGATATTTTTGTTAATTGCAGTGGAAAACATAACATAAGTTAAATAACCTGAGCTTGTGTGGTTGTTGCTTAGATCAATCTATCTTTCTTTAATGAATCAATTGGATTATATCTAGAGAGCTTGTTCTAGTTTGTTTGGTGGGTAGAGAATTAGATAGAGAGCTTGTTCTATTTAACGAGCAACTAAGGAAAGAATGGGGTAGTAGAGCTTGTTATTACCTACGGTTGACAATTTCATTAGCAAATTATTCATAATATTAATAATGAAATTACAACTCATTGTCTAGTGGTGGCGAATGAAACTTCAACCTACTTTAATCACTTGTTGCTTATTGATTTAATTTTCATTGCTTTGAATTTTATTTAGTTTTAGTTTCTATAATTTATTTAGTCAACTCAACCCCCCCAAGTTTGTTGTTTATTTCTAAAATTTTCTTGTTGAAGTCTTATTTTTAGGTTAGTAATTTTGAAGTTAAAATTTTTAGTTAGTTGAGTTGATAGTAAATCAATTAGCCTTGATCCTCATGGGATCGACTCTTACTTGCTCTATATTCGTTAAAAATTTATTTAAGAGTAAGGTTTAAATTTGGTAGGCTTATGACAACCGACCACCATGCCATCGCATTCCTGGTTCTGAATGAGTCTTGCCTACTATTTGAAGGTCCATTAGCTTGGCGTCATGATATTAGCAAGAAGCTTGTAAAATCCTCTTATTCTTTAGCCAGGACAACTCAACTCTCTGTTGGGTATCAGGATAATCAAAACCCACAAACAAATAGTATTAATTATAGTAAGCTTTCAGAAAAGGATGGAGGGTTACAACGATCCCACTTAAAATACAGCCTCATTAGACATAACTTACTTAAATATACTATGCGTAGTTAACTAAATACCCCCAAATAAATAATTATCCAAATCAAAATGAAGACTAAGAAAAATAAAGTGATAAACCAAGACACCAAATTTTACGTAAAAACCCCCTAAAAAATAAGAGTAAAAACCACGGGATAAATACCCACTAAAAATCCACTAACAAATAATAATTACAAATATTTTAAGCTTTTGCCCCAAACTTGAGTTAATTACAATAATGGAGAAAATATAAATACTTTCTTTTGATGTATCACAATATTATTAAATACCCCAAAAGAAAATCCATTAATTTCTTCAAAGCTCACACATTGTGGAGAAAATCAACTCCGTTATTTTATGATATAGAGTCATATATTTGGAGAAACTACTCTTCCTCTTTTGGAGAAAAATCTCTCCTACTTAAAAGAGTCGAAGGAGCCTTTTAGCCAAATTCTCTCTTTCTTGGCTTTTCTCTCTTCACAATATCTTGTGTTGTGTTTTTTCTTGCTTTGCCTAAATGCCTATTTATAGGCAGAATAAGGGGATTTCTTTTCTTGTTTCTTTCATTTTCTTCTTTCAGTGGCCAAAAAACTTGATCATTTACACCTTATTTTCTTTTATTTGGTATTTGCTTTTGTTTTGTCAAAGTTTGGTACCCATCCCTACGGCGGAAGCAATTAAAATTCGAGTTTTGATTTATTAGGAATATCCGGCAAATCACACCAACAGGATGACGATAAAATATACATGATGCCAATAGAATATAAAATTGCACAGAGATTTTTACGTGATTTGGCAAATCCGCCTACATCCACAAGAGTTCCCGTTCTTCCACTAATCGAAATTTACCAGTACAAAAAATATACAACCTTGAGTTTTATGTACAAACTTAAGAAATGAAAATTCTTGTATAACCACTCTAATAGTTACCAAAAAACACACTATCAACCCATTTATATTGCCCCATGAGAAAAAATCCCAAGTTTTTCCCACCTATCACAATTTGACTATCACAAATTATTTTCCCTAGGTGTCTACACTTGCTATCTATTTTTCTCTTTGTCTTGGGTTGTTTCACATGCTCCCCTTGATGTTGTGATTTTTTGTACTCTGCCCAAATGCCTATTTATAGGCAGAATAAGGGTCTTTCTTTTTTCTTTCTTTTATTTTCTTCTTTCTATGGCTGAAAGAGACGTTCATTTGGTCCTCATTTTCTTTGGTTTAGTATTTGCTTTTGTTTTGTCAAAGTTTGGTACCCCCACATGCAGTGAATCTACCAACACTCTCTTCGACTGACTTAGAAATAGACGAAGGAAAAGGAAATGAAGTGCAGGCCCTGCTTGTCGCACTATTAAAAATTTAAAATAATAATATAAATAAATAATTTATGGTCTCAATCTATACTATTATAAAAGTGTGAATGTTTCTTTCAATTTTTTATTCGACTAAAATACCCTCTTAATATTATTAATTATAATGGTAGTTATGTAATTTAAAAATAATATAATTTTGAAATAAATAATACATATTTTTTTAATTAGTCAATAAGTTTATATGACAATTACAATAAAAGAACACCAAGAATTCAAGTCAAACTCTACTTTTATTTATTTGATATTCCAAAAATATATGTAAAAATTATATTTATAAGTACTTTACTTTTTTTTCTCTTTTATCTATTTAACTGTTCATATTTTGATTCAATTATTTTGTTAAATAAATTTTAAAAAATAAAAACTTAAATAGTTTAAATTTAAATAATAAAATCTAATTGTATTTTGAATTTATTATTTTTAGTTTGGTAAGTTAAAATTAAAGAAAAAGGGTATAATATTAATTAATAAAAATAATATTAATTAATAAAAATAAAATAAGATATAAAAAATATTTATAAAACTTGTAAAAATTAAAATTTGATATAGGGTGTGGTTTTATAAATTAAAACACTAAAATTAAACCGAATACTGAATTATTATAAAAATAAAAATTAAATACCAAATTGAATTTTTTTGCTCGACTTTGATAAATTTAATTCTGTCAATTTATCGAATTGTGGTCACCCCTATAAAAAGTCACATTATATTAGAATAGAAAAAAAATATGACACTATATAAAAATTATGTTATTATACAATATGTCTATATGAATAAACTAAATATACCTCATAATATCCAGTCTAATCATATTCATTAAAATTAATGTAGAAAATAACATCTATTTTTTTTATATCAATTCAAAGGCACATTCCTCTATTGTATTTGTAATTTTGGTTATTCCATTTATTGAAAAAATAAAATAGAGCAAACCTATATATTAAAGTGCATTCATGGCTAATATTTGATCTTTTTCAAATCATGGGATTAAATTTGCAAGACCTCCTGAACTATGAAACTAAAAGTGTATTTTTTTGTACTTGGGAGATATAAAAATAATTATATCAATTGATGGATATTTGATTCTTTTAACATATATTTTCTCAAGCCACCTATATCTGAATTTTATATTATATTTACCAATATGTTAATTTCTTCTAAAAATATGTGTGAAAATTATATTTGTAACTATTTTACCATTTGTTTTATCTTTTGTCCATTTTCGATTCAATGATTTTGTTAAATGATTTTTTTAAAAATAAAAAATAAATAAATAAATTTAATTGTATTTTGAGTTTATTATTTGTAGTTTGGTAAGTTAAAATTAAGAAAAAAATATAAGATTAATTAATAAATATAAAATAAGATATAACAACTATTTATAAAAATTGTAAAAATTAAAATTCAATATTTTGTACTATTCGATAGATCAAATAAAAAATTAAAATCAAACCGAATACCAAATTTTTATGAAAATATACCTCACAATAACCAGTTTAATTAGACTCATTAAAATTAATGTGAAAAATTAATATACCTCACAAAAGCACATTTTACTGTCGTATTTATAATATTGATTATTCCACTTTCTGAAAAAAATAGAATACAACAAAACCTAAAGTGCATTCATGACTAAAATTGAATTTTTTCGAACCATGGAACTAAATTTGCAAGACCTCCATAAACTATCAGACTATTAGTTTATTTTTCTGTACTTGGGATGTATGAAAATAATTACATAAATTAAGGGAGTATTTGATTTCTTTAACATTTATTTTCTCAAACCATCCATATTTAAATTTTATATCATGTTAACGAATTATAAGGTCAAATTTCAAAAGCGAAACTATCCCTTATATTTTATATATTTTACGCACTAAATCCAAAATCAATTCTAATAATTTGACTTATTTTTTTTCATTGCAATCATAGTAGTTCGGTTGTAATTGCATTTGATATTTAACTTGGTAATTTTTTTTCACTTTTCGAATTTATGCTAAATCACTCCTGGATTCATTTCATGAAAAAAAAAATCTTTTGAGTTGATCATTTAATCTAATGAATTTTATTTATATTATTTCATTGTCAGAACATTATAGTTTCGATTACTTTCTCTTTCTACTTTTCTTCCAAATATTAATTTTCTTCTTTGGATACAAAAACATATTCGTCACTTGCATTTTTCAGGAATGATATTCCCCTCCCATAATATTAAATTAATTATTACTATATTTAAATATTCCTATACCTAAAATGTCACTAATTACAACGTAATAACATTGACAAAATATTTATTATTGAAAATATCTTTCATTAATTATAACAAAATAATATTGACAATATATTTACAATTAAAAATGTCTTTCAAAATATATCGTATCATTTCTCTCAACAAAATGTACACATTTTTATTTTGTACACGTTTTCCAAACTCACTTCTAGAATACATTCTTCCAAAACACTCTCCTCAAAATAACTAGAAATGAAACCCAACAAAGCCTAAATTTTTTTAACAAAATCAAACATGGCAAAAATAAGTTGTATGAACCTTCATGTTGTATCATTGTATTTCAACATAAATATTTTAAATACATATATATATATATAATTTTATACTACATTTACTTGTGTATTTCTTGATCTTTTTACATATTATTCTACTGAACAAATTATAGAATTGATAGATAATTGGAGCATTTTAAAAAGTATATGCAAGGGGTAAAATGAAATTAATAATAATTTTTTTAAGGTAATCTTACAAATAAAATATTATTATGTCTATATATTACATTACTGCAAAGTTATATATTTAACACATTTTCAACTCAACTTCTTCTTTATTTTCATTTCTTAACAAAATTTAATTGTATTTTGAATTTATTATTTTCAGCTTGGCAAGTAACAAGTAAGAAAAAATATATAAAATTAATTAACAAATATAAAATAAGATATAAAAATTTTTATAAAATTAGTAAAAATTAAATTCGATATTTGTTATAGTTCGATAAATTGGAATAAAAATTAAAATCAAACCGAATACTGAATTTTTATAAAAAATAAAGTTAAACATGAAATCAAAATTTTTTATTCGGCTTTGGTACATACCTAATTTTCAGTGTTGATTTGTCAAATCTATTTCATATGTAAGGAACAAGTATCGCCTATAAATTATGAGTTGAAAGATTTGTTGCTATGTCAATTGCAAAAAAAAAAAAAAAATTATATTGCCTCAATTTATATTTGTTTAAAATACTTAATTTTTCCATATTAATTTCAATTCTTCTTCTTTTTTTCGAGTTATATATATTTTTAACTAAAAAAATTACAATAAATAAAACTATAAAAGTTATAAGTATCATCAATTATATATACTAACTGCATGATTTTGAAGTTATTGATATTCATCAATATGTCAAACTTGAAAATAAAACACAATCAACCATCAAACATGATTTTAGGTTTGCTTGTCGGAGGACATAATATTGCTAGCTAGATGCACTTGTATCATCAAATATTTGGTCGAATTGCTTGAAATTTACTATAGAATCAATACTGGTGTATATTGTGCACCAAGAGATTTGAGAGTTCTTTGGGGTACATAACAATGTTTAAAGATTTTAAAAAAAAATTAAAAATTTTAGTTGATTTACAAGTTGTCAAAACTTTGAAAAGTCTGAATTTTTTATTGGAGAGCATGTCAAAAAAATATTATTTTAATTCATATGATCTTTCAAACATTCTTATTAATATAGATATTACAAGATAAAATGTCACTATGAATACCTCTAGAATATTACAAAGCACATTTAAAGTTGAATCATGTACAATATAAAGCCTTTTCAATGATCTTACATTGTATATAAAAGGGCAAGAGTTTCTTTATTGATGAGCAGGTGGAATACGAAAAAGATTTTTATACCATGCATTATTAACTCATTTTACATCCAAAAATTAAATAACACTTATAAATATAACATCTAGAGTTGGTATCGCAATAATGTTACGGGGTAGAACAACACATTCTCGCTTCAAAATACAAATAGATGTAATTAAATTAAGTGAGGGCACTATGTCTAAGCAAAATAGGGCTAAAGAGCTATTATGTAAAATACAACTATTTTTGTAGGATAAAGTACCAATGACAAAATGATGGCTATTAAGAATATTGATAGACTATTGAAATATATAATGAAATATGATGAGAATTTTGATGGAAAAGTAATTAGTTTTTGTGAAGATTTTAGATAAGTATTACCAGTTATTCCTATAATAAATAATCTATCAAATTATTTATGCAAGTTTGGTAAAATCATATTTGTAGACCAAAATAAATAAAAAAATACTTTGTCAATGAACATGAGTCGAGGAAATAATCCAAACTTCAATGAGTTCTAATTTAGAGAGAAAATATGAGAAACCAAGTGATACTAAAATTAACATCAAAATTCTAAAAGAGATGATTATTGAGTATGATAATGAAAAAAACTCAATATTACGATTTATTAGGACTATTTCCCAACCTTAAATAAAAATGTCCATTCAACTCATTACATGATAATTTGAACATCTAGAAGCAAAAACTTTTAATAGTTTTGATGAAATTATTGATGGCACAAATTAGATGACGTTTTGAACTCTTTAACTTAAATAGCTTGTCTCCTCATAAGTTGGTGTTGAAAAAAAAAATTACCCCTTTTGAGAAATCTAGACTCATAAAATGGATTGAGTAATGGTATGCAGGATTTCAAGAATAACATAATTGATGTAAATATTGTATTTGACAACGTACTAGAAAATATATTTTATACATAGAGTATCATTTTCACCAGCTGAAAATAAAGGTTATCCATTTCAATTTAAACGTAAACAATTATGTATTAAACTTTGTATTGTAATGACAATAAAAAAAGTTCAAAAACAAATAATTCCAAATGTTGGTGTATATTTGCCTCATTCAATGTTTTCTCATGATCAATTATATGTTGCTCTTTTCATAGCAACTTCAATGTTTATAACCATTAGTTCACTAAACAAAACACCTCAAATGTAAGAGGAAGACATATGTTAAAAATATTATATATAGATAAGTTTTGATTGTAGGTACATATATTTTATCCTTAAATAATTATTTTACTATTTTATTTTTATTAGAAAAATACAACATTGAAGCAGGATTCACTATAGTACAAAGTTTTGATACCTAACAATCATATAATATGAAGAAAATTCCAGCATTCAAGTAATTAAAAAAAAAATTTGATTATTTATAATGGTTATAGTAAATTAAAGTAGTTTAATAATATTATATATAGGCTATATGTACAACTAATAATATGTAAAAAAAAATGAAGAATGATTCTGTAGATTCTTGAATATTGGATATGTATTTTATTTAATTTTTAATCCTACACCCTAATTCTTTTACTTAGTTTCATATGTATTTATCATTAAAGAAAAAATATAGCTGAATTATAGTTTTATTTTATGTTCGTAAAAGGGATATTTTTTAATAGTAATTATTTATCTTGCTTAATATTTATATTCTTTCAATTTGTCAAATTTCTTTAATCTCTAAAAAACAAATATCACCTACAAAGTATGAGTTGGAAAAGAATCTCTTACTTTATTGCAATATCATATCGATCAATAGTTAGTTTATGAAATATTTTGGAATATTTTATTTTTTTTTTATTATATTTTTATTCAATATTTCTTAATTTATCAAGTATCTTATAATGTCTTAATTTTACTCAAATAAATTATTAAATATTATTTATTTTATTAGAATCATATAAATCACGTACGACGCACGTGCTACTTACTATAGTACATATAAAGCAATAAATGTGTTTGAAATTTTAAATTTTTTGAAACTAAAATTGCATATATAAATTTTTAAATATTTAGTTCTTTTTTAATAACATTATACTTTATACTTAAAAGGTATGGTGATATTAATGGAAAAAAATAATATTTTTAACTATAAAGCAAATTAGGTGGATCTAGCGGATTCAACATGTTGAGTCTTGTATTTGAGGTGGTCTGGCATCATATCTATGAAAACTTTGGTAGGTCGACTCCAAGTTTGACAAACTCATCTCAAAATCAATTCATTGTCATCTTTAACTATTTTTAATATCAATTTTATCACTTAAGTTAGATTTTATTAACTTCAATAACATAAAAAAATTAAAAAATAACAAATATTAACAGTCAACCCCAACTATAACTGTAAAAAGTAGATTAAAACCCACGTCTAACAAGCATTTGAACTATGTATGCTTCATTCACCGTGACGACCTAATACTAATATTTAAATGTTGACATTCAAGTTGGGACTTTTACCAAAGGATCTTGACTTCAACTTTTGAGGATTCATGCATCTTTTTATGTTTTTATATCAATCACATTTTCTTAAAAAACGATCATAGAAGGGTCATGAAAAAATATTAAACTAAAAAGTTTATTAGTATAATTTTTATAACATATTTGTTCAATAAATTGATTAAGTTTTGTTACTCAATTTTATTGTCTTGACAAACAAAAGTGGAACTCTTTTGCATCATCTCGGGAATTTGTTCGTAAATGTGGACTAGAAGAGATGAATTTTTTACTTTCCTGAGGATTACTTTTCTCATATTATGCATGACTTATTTTCTTAAATCACAATTTACAAGAAATGATAAAAGAGGAACATACTCGTTTTTTCATAACAATTAAAAGACTAGAGAAATTGGATTTATCAATGAATTAATAAATTTATTCAAAGATAGAAATTTTCTGTACTCGGGTTAACTTTTGTTGACTTGAAAAAATCTTCCTTCTCCAATATTCTTGTAAAATTTTCTTGGCTATTAAACATAGATGAGAAAACAATTTGTATTTTCTTTCTCATTTTTCCCCTTGTTAAAATGTGAGCTTTGGCATTTTCATAAAACCCATGAGGAAAAAAATTCAAGCATCCTTAATACTCTTTAAGTCTTTGTTAATAAAAATTTGTACTACATTCATATACTACACGTGCTTACGAACAATATGCTTACAAATAATTGAAAAATACTCTCATTTCTCATACATAACTTGAAATTATCAAATAAAACTAGTACTATTGAGGTAAAAGATTTAGTAAACGTATTGTATGCATTCTGTATTATACTTGACTAATAGTTCTCTATTTTAATAAATATTTATTATATTTATTTAAAATCCCAAAGTCATATCAAAATAGTTGTAAATATTAATTGAATGTCATATGGACAAAAACTAAAAATAGTAAACATAAAAAATATTTCCAAGTATTGAATGTCGTACAAATGAAAAATAAAAATCCTAACAATTTACCAAAATATTACTTATTATTAAATAGTTACTCCAAGTTACATAATAATAATAGATTAAATGAAATTATGATTAATATAAAATGATTTTCATATAATGAGCTCCTGAATAATTCTTCTGCATTCGTATTTTGCCTGTATATCTATGAAACTACATAATATATTGGATTGACTTTTTTGCGGTAATACTCATGCATAATAAACATTGAATATCTCTAGCTTAAAATAAAAAAAAATCATAATAAATAGTTCGATTTGAAACAACATAAGTACTACCTCTTAGGAAATGAGAAAGCCTTTGTTCGACTCAAAATTTTCACTTGAGACACAACAGGAAAAAAAATTTAGAACAGATTTCAGATAATTGTTTTTATCCGGTTAAAAAGAGGCATAAGTGGCGTCCCTAAATCGTTCTTTTCTCCTTGGCAAATCCTACAAATTATGGTACAATCCACAAAAGTTGATTCAACGTTTGAATCCACTCATATTTCAATCTTCAATCATGCACCCAGTGTCATAGTGAGGGATAGTATTTGTTCAAAAAAAAAAAAAACTTATTTCAGCATATCAATTATCGGAAATGTGCAAACTTGTTTGATCCAAAAGACAGTGCCTGAAGTGTACACGTTCATGAAAGTGACACCTGAAGTTCAGGCATATTACATGACTCTCCAATTTGAAAAGTAGTTTGATCAAAACAAGACGGCTGAAGGAATGCAAAAAAGTTCAAGAAAGAGAACGCACAGTTTCTGCTAGGGCAAAGCAAAAGCCTCAAGACTTTTTTGAGTCCTAACTTTCTCAGTATGCACTTTCCTTTTTCAGTTCTTACTTCAAACTCAAAATTTTCAAGGCATTGGTCTTCGCAGCTATCTGCTTGAGTAAAAAGCAAAAGCAGCCAGTAGCTAGTAGATTAGTGATGCAGAATCCAGTGCCTTATGTCATTCCTAAGAACTTCCCCAAAGCCAAGTTTCCCATAGTTCACAGTGAAAAGCTCAGAGCCACCAGTGCCATATTGCCTATACTGGATATTCTGTCCAGGTGGCCTCGTAGGCCTCATCATCATGGCAATGGTGGGAAAGGGTTTATGCCAGATGTTTCGTGCAGCAGTAAACAGATGCCTATCTGATTCCCTATCCACACTTCTTGCATTGTCCTTTGGGAGGCCTCCCTGATTATTCAGGTGTGATGAGTTGTTCGACTGCTTTGTCACATTGGTGTTTGCATTAGTGCCTGGGGGAGGCAGTCCTCTGATCTGAGCATCAGGCTTCATTTTGTCAAGCCACCGAAGGATCCAGTTGCCAAGGTTCCGACCAACTTCAATATCCCTTTCTTGTATCTTGAGATGAACTTTGAGTGCCACATCAAATATATTTCGAGTTCGTCTGAAATGCAAATCAGCATATAGAGAAATCTATCTATTAAAGCAGAAAGCAAGTGAAAAAGCAGACCAAAAACTCTTAACACATCAGGTTCTAATAATACAAGACACAACTGGCAATTTCGTAAGTTAAACTGCATGGATGGTTCTCTCAGTAATTTGACATGCAAAGTGACCCCTTAGCATTATTTGTCCTCCTCCCTTCTTTACTTCCTCTGTTGAGTAGTTACTTTCCTCTCTTTAGATTGGTAAACTATCTGCCAATGAGCTTTGTGATTTCATTTATTGGCCTCAGATTTTGACTTGTCAGAGACAGGACCAAATTTAAAGAGTTTTTTTATTCATTTTCACCACAATGGGAATACGGATATAAAATGGAGCTAGGAGTGAGGAAAGAAAGACCAAGAGTTCTTTTAGATTTAGTTATGTGGTCTATCTGTCAAAGAAAAATATCATATAAAGTCAAGTAAAACAACAATTTCATCCACAAAATTTCTTCATTCTTCATTATACATGCAGTCACCTTATGAAAATAAATAGTCATTTCCTTATCCTATGATGACAAAATTGTAGCTTTGTATGGTGTTCCACTGAAGGTCCAATCAAGAGGAAGAGTCATGTCTGTATTTACATTTCTAGAATTTCCCATATCTCCAATCTAAGGAACAGGAAAAAGGAACAAGAATATAGAAGTGACAAATGAAAAGGTTTTACCAATTCGGTCAGAGAAGAGGAAGCATGGATGATGCTGAAGTCGGATAAGAAATATAACAGAAGGGTCCACTACGATCCAGCTATATTTTCCCAAGAAAGCAAGATTTAACTATCAAGGTGATATTCCAAGAATAATTAAATATGTGGATTATGCGCTGGTGTGAATATACCTTACCAATTTATAACTAGCCAAAGCCAAACATTCATCCTTCATCAACACTACAGCATCACAGAGAAAAGAACAAACTCTTCATTCGTTTTTCAGTATATGACTCACTTTTTAATCCAAGAACTTCCACAAGCTCAATGCAAGAATAAACTTCAGTTTACTTTAGAAAAATTTAATGAGACTTCTCCCTTTGACAGCAACGAAAGATCATCAATATAAGGGCAAAGGTAACTAGTAGCCCTTATACTTTTTCAAAAGTCTAATTCATGCTCCCCAAACTTTCTTGTATTGATCTAATAATAAAATTGTGTAGATTAACAGAAAATGAAATATTTAGTTAACAATTAAAAAGATTAAAGGGAAAAAGACCCATTAATAAGTTACCTTGCTAAGATCACACGATGAAAAGATGGAAAAGGAAAAATGAAACATGTTTGACAGGGCAAAAAAACATCCACAAACAAGCATAAAGTCAAAGTTCTATAGTGAAATCTTGAGTTAAATTCAAGGGCATCAATTGTCTTTTGCCTCTTACAGTTACCAACCAAGCGATCATCTGAAGTAGACTTTCCAGCACACAACAAGCAGGCATAAAGAGTACAGTTTTGTGTTTGCATCTTAAATTCACGAATTTTATTACTTAAGTTTGTGCAGAAAGAGTACTTGATTTTGTAAGATTGACCAAAAAAATGATGATACTGAGCTCTTTCACATGCAATTTGGAACAAAGGACATGAGCAGCCACAGAGAGCATAGTTTTGCGCTATTTATGGCTAATTCTCAAAATATAGTGAAATTGAGCATTTATTAGGTAACATAATTACTGAACTTGCCATATTGACTAGGAATATGATGGCGGTGAGCAACTTCACACTCAATTGAGCATTTTTTTTCATCTAAGATAGTTTTTCTGTAAATCAACTCCAGCTCAATTGCAAGGTTCTCTTTAACTCAACCATCTGTCGTTTAGTATTACAAGTCCTAATACGCAGACATTGTCCTATAATCTTTAATGTCAAAAGAAGTCAAATTCATGAGATTCTTTTTCCTTTCCAAAGTGAAACTCATGAGAGCTCCATTAATTTCATGTTAATTTACTTTTGTCTATCTATCTCAGGGATTAGTGGTTGCGAACAGTTATAGTGCGTCCAGGGTGTAAATGCCAACTAACAGACTAATATTTTTACGAGCATAAATCACCAATCAAATAAAGTTAGTGAAGCTGAGCTAACTAAATTTTCGTGATTTTGAAAGTATAATGTGTAAATAAACCTGAAGAAAACTCAACAATCACGATACACCAAACATAAATTAACAAGAAGAAAAAAGAAAAATCAGAACACTTGAATTAAATTGAAAAGAAAAAAATAACTATCTTAAAGATAAAGGACCCACATTTCCCCCCTCACCAACCCAAGCAAAACCTTTCCTTTACCCTCTTACCACTCATCCATTTCTTTCAGCTTTTAACTAATTTCCCCCATCTTTTTCTATCATTCATTCCTGAGTTTCAAACATTTTCATCAATCCAGATTGTATATAATGAAGAAATGTATCCACCTGCGAAGGGCCTATTTGCACCACAAAATATTGACAATGCACCATAGTTGGAGTATGAACACCTACTTTTTAGATTATCATCATGGCAACAAACAACCAAAGAAAGAAGCCATTCTTCCACAAATCCAGTACCAATTACACAAAATTAAAGATAAAATTTCATCCAAAATCATAAAAATGAAAAAACAGATACCCAAACGATCGCAGCATGACACTGATCAACTACGGAGAAAAAAGAAAACGTAAGAGATTAAGGCAAGAAACCAAACAATTAAACTAATAAATTAAATTCACAGATAGACAACAACACCTTTGAACAAATTGGCGAATCTTAGGATGTTTAGGGCTGATGAGCTTTCGCTGAATTTTGAGAGCAAGTTTGTAGGTTCTTTTCAGACCCAAAAAATACGCCGTTCCCAATGTGATTTCCCAGAGCACCATTTTTACCAACTTCCACACTCAACTCTCTCTCTCTCTCGATTCAATAGCGATGGCAGAAGCAATTTTCTAAGGGGTTTCGTTTTTCGCAAATAATTTGAAGATGCTGCGAGAAATTTCGGTTCGAAGGGCTTTTTAGTTTGCCACTGTGACTTGTGAGGGAGGTATGTGCTGT
>JAGSPU010001548.1:0-26165 GCA_019321725.1 Paulownia fortunei
ATGGAGGGTCTAATTCCATTTGTGTATAGAGCAATAGTGCAATACAAAAATGGAGGACAAGGGGTCATAGAGACATGGCTAAACGAGTCCCCATCAGCTTCGTACATGAGGCTTCCTGGTGACTCGGGGCGGTTTTCGACTTCTGATATCCAGCTTTTCCGGCCAGATTGTGGCTTCTCCGCCTGTTCGCCTCCTCAGTCCGCCGCAAAAACGGTTGTTTCCACTGCAGTACAGTGCACAGGGCAACATCATTTGATGAATTCTTGCCGGGCTGTCAAGTGATGAACGAGACGATGTTGTGACGCCAAGTATTTTAACATGCTAAGGAAAGCCAAGGGCACGTAATTTCGACTTGCCAGGTTGTTTTCGATAGTTGTAATAATAATTAAGCATATCTTTGTTTCCTTGATCATGATTTTCAGTCTTGATTGTGTCTCACCATGTTTTCATACTTTTGGTTTGTGGAAAACCAAGAAGGGTCCACATACTTGTGTATTATATAAAATCGCAAATTGTAAATAGTGTTTGTGCATCTTCAGTGAAAGGAATTTTTTTTTACCTTTGTGTGGTTACAAGTAGTACATGATTTTATCTTTTGTTTTTAACGGGACATCAATGTATTTTACACTCAATTCAACTAAAAACATAGGTCAAAGTAGAACTAGCAAAAGGGGGTTAAGGACAAAATATTGAATTCTACAGTCTCTCATAATAGTTTCGCACTTTTATTTTAAAATTTTTTGCTGTAAGTTTCTAGTATATAGAAATACATCGTGTTATTTATTTATCTTTTTTTTAAATTTTTTTTATTTCTTTGAGGGAATCCATAAAGAGGACATGAGCCTATTCCTTTGCAAAATGTTGAGGAGCTAAAATTTGGAGTAAAATACTATTCACCTGGTCCCCAAGTAATTGCTTCAATAGTTACCGTACAAAGTAAAATTTTTCAATTTTTTTGACTAATTTGTTATTAATTCTTTGATTCAAAATTCAATTATTATTTTTTTTTAAAAAAAAAAACGACTAAATATTTATTACTATAGTACGAAAAACAATTAAGTTGACTGGCAACTGCACCGAGGAACTAACATATTTAGTTCAATTGACTAATGTAAGGTAATATATTAATTCTATTCACGAGGAATTTTCAAACCCAACTTGTCACTTAGCAGGTCTCTTCTCAAGATTAGCATGCGTTTCCAGACAGTTGCCATTTGATTAACATTTGTTCGCATAAAATATGGATGTTAGTTGAGTATTATTTTGACTTCACCATGCCCAGATGCACGCTGCGCAAATATAGAGAAATAAATATTCCAATGATTTAAACTATAATTGAATATTTCGTATTACTTTCATTATAAAAAATTGGATATATTGACTTACATAGTTCAATTATAATCAGATGGTGCAAAATTGCTCAACTCCTCACCAAATATTATTATTTAATTTTCTAGAAATATATATATGGTAGAATGGTGACATAATTGTCTTAATGTCTCTCTCAAACTTGTGGGTTGTCTACAAGTAACGTTTCGATTATTTTTGTGTGAACTGATGATAATCACACCCCAAAACCTGATTCTGAGCTTTCTATTCTTTTTTTGAAAAAAAAACAAAAAACAAATTTAAAGTATACAAGTGCATCTAGAGTCACCAAAAAAATTAAAAAATATTTATCATCTACGTTTCTTACTACCCTAAGGATAAAGTTAGGCCACTTTTATACAACTGGATAGAACCAAATTATTAAATAAAAAAACTTGCTATGTACGTAACTTGGTCAAACAAAGTTGTATGAATTGAAAAGAGTTACGGTCTCTGCAACCGATAAACCAGTGTTTTGTTTTTGTTTTTTAATTTTATTTTGACAATATATCGATATTTAATATATGAAATATTAATTTCATTTCATTAAGTTCACAATAAATAGAAGCAAGTTAAGAATGTTGCACCTATTGCATATATTGGATATATGAATGAAAATATCATATTTTTTCTTCAAATGAGATATTAAATACAAGATAAATGCACCCATTGCATTTATATATATATACAAAATCTGTCAAACAAAATGAGAATGAAATAGATTGAATCAAAATTAGATTTAGTTTTTAGATTGAAAATCAATCAAATCAACATCAACCCACTGAATCCACACTTTTATTTTCTTTGCCCGTAAACTCAATTTTAATTATGCTTAAAATTGTGATTCTCTCTATGTTCCACCAATTTCAGCGTCACATAGTATCACTTATCAAATCATGGATTACCTGATAATAAAATTGGCAAAATTATTTTTTTGGTCTTGTAAGTTTGATCTACTTAGAAATTTGATCATTTTTATTTTAAGATTTTGAATTTATTCTTTAAGCAGAAATTTTTTTAGACATTTAGTCTTCTGATCTCCTGCAGCGAGTAAAAGCGATTGACTTAGCTCATTAGGATGGAAATTTGGGGAAAAATTAATTTTGGGGAAAATTACTGAGTTGACCACCTTAGTGGATAGGTTTAAGGGAAAAAGAAAGAAAAAGCCAATTTGGTATTTTAGCATAAAAGATTTATTCTTCTTTTATTGATTAAATTTTAAAAAAATTAATATAATTAGAATGTAAATAAATTTGATAATCATTGCATAAAATATAGATTTATATTATATTTCAAACAACTTATAACAAAAATGCATTAATATTTAAATGTTAATAAATTTTAATACTTGAGAAAAGAAATTATTTATTAAGTCAAACTTTAAATAAATAAAAAATAATTTGAATTGGCAAGAAAAAAACTAGTATTACTTACCATGAATTTAAATAAATTATTAAATATTAATGAATTGCATATTTAAAAATAAAAAATACTTAAAAATTCAAATTTAAAAAATAAAATTGTAGACCATTACTTATGGACAAGAAAAAAATAGTGTAAATTTAATAGTTTTAATTACTTACCACAAATTTAAATAAATTATTAAATGTTAATAAGTTTCACAATTAAAAATAAAAAATACTTAAAATTCAACTTTAAAAAATAAAATAGAAAATAATTAATTCTATAGTAACAAAATATCTTAATTTAAATAGTTTTTTCTCATATTTATAATATATAGAAAAAAAAGTCATATATAGAAAAAAATAACACTTGAATGTGCCACATATTTTTCAAATGCCAAGTTATTTTTTTGTTATTCCTCCCAAATTCTACCTAAACAACCAACTCAACAATTTTTTTGCTAATTTTTTCCCAAACCTCAATTTTAGTTAGTTTAACCAATCACTTTTACCTGTTGAAGGTTAAATGACTAAATATTTGAATTTTTTCCACTTAAATGACAAAATTTTAATTTTTTAAATGAAAATGATCAAATTTCTAAATAGATCAATTATAGGACGAAAAAAATAATTTTGTTCAATAAAATTCTCTAAATTTTAAAAATCACACGAATAAAACTTGAGATCTTCTTAAGACAAGAGAATCCCCAGTACTTATATTATGATTTGTTACATGAAACTATTCTTTTATATAAAAAATAAATAAAAATATTGCAATTCCAACCTAAAATAAATCTTTTTATGAATTTTGTTTGCAACAAGATTTCAGCAATTTTTGCCTTTTTTTTTCCCGAACTGCCCCCAAACAATTCCCAAAATTTAAACTTTAGGGTCAAGACCAAAGCTTCCTTGGGGATCGGTCACATTTTCTCCCCACCACAGTTATATATATTCTGCAAAATTGAAATTAAACGGCCTCAATTATTTAAAATGAGAGTGACAACTACGGAAGAGGGTTCCGGCTTCGGGAAGCTAAAACGAAGTTCAGTGACTTGGATCTTGTTTCTATAACTGATCAAAAATACTAATAAATTAATAATCCCTAGAAGTCATGATCAAAAGTGAAAACCCACCGCAAAGAAAAAATTATTTTCAGAGTGCAAGAATTACTTCAAATAACTACATAATCAGCAACATATACATAAAAACATCACATGAAAGAGCCATATTACTGTCTGATCAGCATACACTGTATTGACTATTGACAGCCAAAACATGCATGTGCTGTTCATGATTGCATTCTGATCACACCATCTTTCTCAAAAATCGTTGTCTGGTTTGTAAGAAGCCCTGTAAACATCGGTCACAAGAAGTCGACATTCAAGACTCGTGTGTCCAATCAAAGTTCCCCATTTTTCTTCAAAATATTTTCTGCCCTCCAGAATCAAGGTATAGAAATCAGGGATTCACACTTCCACAGTGCCCACTTGCTCAGTACGAGGTAAAAAACGGACAAGAAAAGTAGAGTCCCAATCCCACACTCCATCCCAAATCTTTACATCTATAATGTGACAGCATCCGATGAAATAATGAAAATATATAGTGACTACTGGCTAGTAGCAGCCTAGGCATATATGTTCAGCACCACATATTCTGCTCCAATGGAGAACTGCAAAATTCTTCCATTAATACTCCTTATAGTATTTCTCTCCTTAGCATTTACAACGGGTGGTGACATGCATTGCGGGTTTTGTGGCAAGACTCCGGTACCATACCCGCTAAGCACCCTCCCCAACTGTGGAGACCAAGCCTACAAAATCAAGTGTGATTCAGCCACAAGCACACTGTATTTCAACTCTAAGGTTGGTATATCTTACATGATCACATCCATCAACCCGAAAGCCCAACGAATGGTTATCCGCCCGCCGTCGGTAATTCCGGGCACCTGTTTCTCCGAAGATTTCCACAGCGAAGGTTTTCAGATTGACGATTCCCTTCCCTTCAACATAACCAGCAGCAATACCATACTGCTGTTGAATTGCACTGACAATATGTTGCATTTGCAGGTTTGCCTTAATTAAACTGTTTGGCCTGTTGCTTTTCTCCGGTTTATAATTAGGACTAACACTGATAATATTCTTGTTTGAACTACGTACAAATTCTACTCTTTAGCAGTATAATTAATTAAATATAGTATGGGATTTTGGCCCGATTTGTAAAATCTGCCACTGCATGTAGGTGCCTATCAACTGTTCCACCAATTGCCTTTGTCACAGTTACACTGATAACACCCCATCAGCTGCTGCGTGTAGAAAGCAGCGATTGTGTTGTTCGTTTCGGACGGGGGGTTCACAGAATGCGTATATTATTCGTGTTCATGCGAATGGATGCATGGCGTATCAGAGTTACGTGAATTTGGATCCTGGCATGCCATTTGCCAAGTGGTCGGCGCCTGGTTTGGAGCTGATGTGGGCGTTGCCACCGGAGCCTGTCTGCAAGACGACATTAGATTGCCGTGAGTTGCCATTTTCGAGGTGCTTGCCAGATCCTGGGAATGCTGGGCAGAAGAGGTGCCTTTGCAAGAAGGGGCGGTACTGGGATCCTACCTCTGGATATTGTCAAAGTTGGTGACTTCCCTATCCTTTCTTTTTCTGTGCAGTAGAATAATAAATTGAACAAATAAAATAAGAAGCTTGATCCTAATTGGAGTTCTTGTAGTTAGTTTTCTTTGTTACAGTTCTATTTACTAGTATTTCATTTAGGAATTTAGTCTCAAGATTTTTCTATGACGTAAATTTTGTAATCCTTGTATATTGGAAACTATAACTGTTCTCTCTGGTAAGCTTTTAGTACTGAACCGTAGAATAAATTAATGTTGTCAATGCTTGCCAAAATCACTTCAGATGGTATTGGATGGAGAGATTTGGGTAAACTAATCCAGCATTCTTTTTTACAACACTGTGTTGCCTACACCTGAAATCAGTTGAACTAGCTTCTTGACATGCTTTTCCCCTTGAAATCAGGATCGACGTAATAATTCAGTATCAAGTAATTACTTTTCAAGAAACTCAACTAAGTTATTTGAAGTGTGTTCCACGATAACACCAGAATTTTATTACTCTGTGCAGAGTGTCGACATGGAACAGGCTGCAAAATTCATAAGAATCACACTCCTGTTATTGGATGTAAGTGTTGCTTGAGTATTTATCTGAGAATGATTTTATTTTCAAATTTTCAAATTTTTAATCTGTGATAATTTTCTTTTTATCTGTAATCTTTCGCATCCAATCCTAAAAATGCATCGAAATGCAAAAAAGTGCAATCCCTTGTATAATTCTTGAACAATCATAATTGAAATCAGTGCCATTCATTGCTTTGAAACTTAATTTGGACATCAAACTATTACTGAAACAAAACCTATATCTCCAGCTTCTATGGGCGTGCTTCTGCTCCTGGCCTTAACCGGATTCCTAGTGTATAGGCAGCGTCAATACGTTAAAAAAGCAGCACGAAAGACATTAATCAAAGAACGAGAGGAGATCTTAAATGCCAATAGCAGTGGAAAATCAGCCAAGATTTTTTCAGGGAAAGAAATCAAGAAAGCAACCACTGACTTCTGCAAGGAAAACCTGCTCGGTTCTGGTGGCTTCGGTGAGGTCTTCAAAGGCACTCTGGAGGATGGAACTGATATAGCTGTCAAGCGCCCCAAGCCTGGAAATGCCAAAGGCACAGCCCAAGTCCTGAACGAAGTCCAAATCCTTTGCCAGGTGAATCATCGAAGCCTGGTGAGATTGCTAGGTTGCTGCGTAGAGCTCGAGCAGCCTCTCTTGGTATACGAGTACGTTCCAAATGGAACCCTTTTTGAGCATTTACATAAATCCGACATGCTCAAGAGGGCCCCACTCAGCTGGCTGCGGCGCTTGATCATTGCTCATCAGACAGCTGATGGCCTTGCCTACCTCCATACTTCTGCCGTGCCCCCCATTTATCACCGTGATGTGAAGACGAGCAACATACTGCTGGATGAAAATCTTGATGCCAAAGTGTCTGATTTCGGGCTCTCTAGACTAGTTGAAATCGGTGAAACAGATTGTACTCACATTCAAACCTCTGCTCAAGGGACACTTGGGTACCTTGATCCAGAATATTACCTCAATCTCCAATTGACTGATAGGAGTGATGTTTATAGTTTTGGCGTCGTTTTGCTGGAGCTCCTGACTTCTAAGAAAGCTATTGATTTCAACAGGGAGGAGGAGAATGTAAACCTGGTTGTTTACATGAAAAGGATGTTTGATGAAGGAAGGCTGATTGCTGTGATTGATGCAGTGCTTAAAGAGGGGGCTTCTGAAGTGGAATTGGAGACCATGAAAGCAGTCGGGGATTTGGCTGCAGCATGCTTGGATGAACGAAGGCAGAATCGCCCTTCGATGAAAGAAGTTGCTGATGAGATTGAATGTGTTATTAGTATTATTACAAATGATGCTTCCAAAACAAAGGCAATTTAAGGTTCCAGGCACTGTCAAGAATGATATGAACAAATTGAATGATAACAACATATTCATGCATGTGGCTGCTCTCTGCTTATGAAACGGTTGAATTTGGATTCGATATTTCCTTTTTTTTTTTTTTTTGTTTTCCCAGCAAATCTTAAATATCTTCTATTTTTTAGATGTATTAGGTTTTTTGTCTGAATTAATTTTCAGGAAATCTCTCTCTGAGAAGATGCACTTGAATATAATGTCTTGTCCACAGTTCCCAGGACACTTCCGCCAAGGCACGAGGCAAATCAGCCAGTATTCACTTTACGCAAGCAATTTGCAAATATCAGACAAGCATACATGTACTAACCAATTTGGGTTTTCCTAGAAATTTGAAATCACATGGCTGAACTCAGTATTCCTTGCAAATAATTCTGCAATCTTAAAGGCCTCTCACGAATGTTTCTGAAAAGTCGGGAAAAACGCATATCGACTCATTGACAAACTCTCTTTTCAAACTCCATACGTTTCACCAATTAAATTCTTCGGCTTGGTTTTTTGGTTTTATGTGAGTCCATATAATCCTTATTCTTCCTTGAAGGAATGCCTCCATTAATTCTTGCAGAGCTGGTTTTACTCCTCGACCCAACTGCAGATCCTGAACTGAAGTGGTGGTAGGGTGGGGGGTGGGGGTGAAGCAAGTCCCTTTTACTAGTGAGAAAGTTCAAGCAATTTATACAAGTATTAAACTTCATCCAATTTAATTTTCATGTGAGTATAACCAAAAATTGCTTTTAGTAAAGAATTATGCTGACAGTCGACTTCAAATCATTTTGACAATCATTTACAAGTTTGTAGATAACGGATTAAAAGATTATAGCAAATCTCAATTTAAAACATACTGGGGTAACTTGAAGTTATGGATACAACTCTGATAAAAGATTGCAGCTAAGAGTAATGGAATACCCTATGCAAGTACGGGAACATATTGCAGTGAGGGTGGAAGCCATAGCGAAACAAAATAAAAAGGGAGGGATTACACAAAATATCTTAGAAGCCAAACTTGAAGAGAATCAATAACCTCGCACAGAGCCAAAAATACTGACATATTGAGGGTGAAAAAACCTCAAAAAAGACATCAAACAATTTCAAGTTAACTGCAGTAATTAGATTTACATGTGAAAAGATGCTGGGAATCTGAAAGCATTTAAACCGATGCTAATATCCAGAACATCACATGAGAAGACAAGGCAATAAGGAACCATGTAACGAATGCCAGAGCTATGGAAAGCTCAAATCTGTCACATGGGAGATGCGTTGGACCTGTACAAAATTTCAAGTCTTTTGCATACAAAACTGCAATCCCTGCTGATGAGCATGCAGCAGCAAGTGATAAGGTAGCCGTTACCTGCATTTAATCTGTGATTGTTGAGTCAACTGAGGCGAAAAATATTAGGAATTAAGGTTTAAACAGGAAGTCGAAATATATAGCTGGCTGATTGAAGGGCTAGGGAGATAGCCTCACAGAAAGACAAATTTGAGAAGTTCAGGAGGCTAAAGTCTGAGTTTCTAAAATTTGCAGCAGTAGTAGCAAATAGTAGGAGTGCAAATTTTGACAGCAAGGAAAAAACTTGCGTTGTCCAGATTAAAATAATAAAATTATATGAAATCTATCTTATATATATACAAATGAGACAGGATGAAGGAATCAACTTTCTCATATTGAGCTTCTAAGCTACATCATGCAGAGGCATGATCTTTGTATGAGAATATCAGTATGACATGCAGAGGCAAAATAAGTGAACCAGATTCAACATACAAATTTATTAGGTCATTCAATGAAATGGAGGGAAAATACTTCCGTGAAAACTTGTCCCTGGTGAAGATGTAAAAAACAGTTCATTTCATGATCATAACAGCTATTTTAACGTTAAAACAAATAGGAAAATTTGTGTAGATAGCCTTGCATAAAATACAGCCATATTATCAAGCATCATAGCACATTTTGCAGACAAAAATGCAAGCAATTAGATTGAAGGGCATAGGGATTACCCAATCACCAACAACAAACAGGCTAACTAGGACTGGATTACGGAGGTCTCTTTTTATCCGCAGAGCATAGATATCAAGACACGCAAGTCCAAAACTCCATAATACTTGAAGCCCCATTGATGCGATGAGATAGCTGAATCCAGAAGTTATACGGTGTCAATTCTATTGATGAGTAAAATTCAATGGTCTCATCATATGAGGATACATTTTCAATAATGAAAAAGACAAAATGTCATGGGCGAGCAGGAGCAAACCAACATATATGTAGATGAGGAAATCAAGCAACAAAAATGTCCATTTTCATGGAGTCTGTGAGACAAATGTGTATCGTGCATATTTGACTGCCAAGAACGTAGACCATTTTGCAGGTTTAGAGAATATAAATTAATCAAAATTGGGAATTGAGAAAGTGATATCAGGCATTTAAAAAATTATGTATAAATCATCATCAGCATAAAGACTCATTTCTATAAGCCAACACCTGGCGGAGTGGTCAAAGTAGCTTAAAATGAGCACATCCAACAAACTAGTCCTTTGCTAATTTTGAAATGTCCCCGTAAGCAAGGTTCTTTCCATAAAAGCACTGTAAGCATCTTAGTTGATTGAACTGATTTGTGTCAACAAGTACCATTTCCAGACCAACAAAATACCATAGAGACCACAAACATTTATACTATAATAGTCCCAAAAGTACTTGAAGAAAATTCAAATCCACCAATTCCCAAAATTACTTGAATAACTTCAAATCCAGCAATTCCCAAAATTAAAACTAACAGTAACCAGTGCCATGCTTTTAAAAGCCATCCAAGTTCAAGAAATACGATAACTTCCAAAAATCATGCACTCATAGATCCACCACATCTGGATAACCGTATTCAGGTAGAACTAAATTACAGTGCCAGATATTAAGCAAAACCATTCACCTCAACATAACAACACCTCTAATTATTTCATTTCGTCTGCTTTTTTCTTTTTGGTTATATATGACTATATAAAATTCATAGTTAATTTCAGCACAAATGATGCCAGCTATTAGAAATAAAATGCACCAACCAGAAATAAAGAGCAGTAAACTAGCAAAACGAAGAAGGGCAGACGGAAACTAAATATACCAATAAGCAGTGAAGTTAGAAAAGCCAAGAGCAGAAACCATAACTCCAATGGAGCCAGCTGCAAATAAACACTGCCCCATTCTTAATAGCAACCCACCCACAGTTCCAGGACTACCCAACAAATCCTTCATTGTTTTCTCTTCCTCAATCACTTTCCCCTTCCTCAAAAAGGGCCCTTTTCCTCAAATCCAAAAAGGGCCCCCTTCAAATCCCTAGATTTCCCTAATCTTCCCCATTCTTCTCTTAAAAACCACTGCAAATGTAAATCTCACACTCACTGTCTATATCCCACTATGTTGTAAGCGACTTTTCTACGGTATATACTTTGAGGATTTGGTTGCGTAGAGTTGATTTAGATGGGTTTGAAAAAGATTGAATGATCCCCAAACCATGCAGCCAAATGAACCGTTGAAAAATATTATAATTTCTCGATGGGCTTTATACTAATATTTTTTGCTTAGTTTCTATAAATTAATTTTTGATTAGCAGTTTTTTTAACCAAAGAATTAACGGCAACGGAAGCCTGTGAGTGGATTAATAATTGCTTGGAGTGAATCTGACAGTCCTACGTGGATATCTTTTTCCAGCCTTTTCAACTTTCCTTTATTTGTTTTGTTTTATTATTTATTGTGTTTCTTTCTTTTCAGTGTTTCCGTGGTTCAATTGGTCTGGCTGTCGGAACCTATTTGACTGTCGTTTTGTTCCGTTCGAATCTCTTTTCGTTCTATTTTGTGTTTTAATTGTCGTAAAATAAATTTTACTTATAAAAATTAAAGCTGTTTTGTTTAAAATCATAATAATGTGCTAACTCTTAATTATTATTTTTAAAAATAATAATATAAATATAAATAATATTTTTATTTTTTAAATTATTTAAAACTCCACATCAAATCAAATGAGAGTATGAATTCCTCACCAAATTGAAAGAAAAGCTCATATCATGAAGTATTGCATCATCTCCTAGAATTTGCATGGTGTGCGCCGTGCCTGACTTTCCAGTATTTAAGATCAGTGGGAACAAATTTTGCTTGCTCAATAATCAAAATCCACTTTTGCTGACCAATTTGCTTAATTAGTCCCTAGGATCATCCTTAATAATGCCCAGTCACCATCAAGGATAAATTTGTGAGTCTTCATGGAATCAAGCAAAGAAAAATAAACTCAATCTAAAGCATTATGGCTACACATCCAAGTGCAATGTGCGTGGGTAAAGACACATTTCCAATGTGATGATTTTTTTTTGTTTTTTTGACAATCATAATGTTATACTATGTCATGACTTATAAAATTAATACTATAGAAAATAAAATTTTAGTTGGTTTGATTCAATATTTTTATAAATAAATTATGCGTTTAAACTTGCTAGTAGCAATTTTTGTCGTGATAAGCGATTGAAAATTTGATTCACATTGTTCAAAATCTAGAACTGTAAGTTCTAAATGTTAAAATTTTAACTCGATACAACAGTTCAATTTTCTGAAACACCCTTTTGATCCAAATTGCCCACAATATTCTTTCCAAAAATAGATTGCACTGTTCAAATTATAGATCAATGTGTCATGAATATACTGTCTAAATTTTAATTTGATCAAACGGTTCGATTTATCATTATTGTATTTTAAAAATGACTGATCGAAAGATGCTTTAAAAATCGAAATTTTCTCTTAATTTTTCTCTTTTTTCTCTCACTTTTTTTTTTTAATTATTCTCAAATAAAGGCAGCTATAGTTTTCTAATTTTTACCAAATCATAAAAAAATATTTTTAACAAAATTGACATTCTATATAATTTTATTTTACATGTTTTATTTAAATTAAATATTAAAATATTTTCACTGGAAACCCAACAACACAAAATGCAAAGAGCAAAAATAATTACGTAAAGCACTCACAAAGAAAATATGGAATTAAAGAATTACGTCACCGCTGACGAGCAATCTTCCACGCCGCCGCCGAAACTCACTCTCCTGCACTCCACATGGCCAAAAATTTATGCCGACGTTCCGTTCGGTCTTTGCCTTTCCAATTGGTACTTTTAAGGGTCAAATATAACCTGCTTTCTGATCAAATCAATTGCATAAATAAATAAATATATATACATATATATTGATACGTGCATTGATTCATGTTTTGATATACGAAATCTGGGCTCTGGATCTACCTCTGATTCGTGATAAGTAATAGTAGCAAACAACACAGGCTACAATTTGTGATAAAGCGTTATTGAGTAATTAGAATGGCGAAAGCGATTCGATTGTTCGAGCTGAACAGCGGCGCCAAAATCCCATCGGTTGGACTCGGCACGTGGAAGGCGGCTCCCGGTGTCGTTGGTGATGCCATCACAGCTGCAATTAATGTACCTATCAAATAAAATTGTTTTCTTTTATTTTTTGTTTTTTGTTTTAGACGTTATTAACATCAATTTTTTGATATGCTAGGTAAAATGGAAAATGTGACAAAAAAAAAACACTTTTTATTGTTTTGTTCTTTTCCTTTTGTGCTTGCATCTACTAAATTGTGGATCCATGTGGAGCTAGTCGCATACTTGCAGATTTATCTAGACTTTTAAGTAATTTCGGTGACTATATAAGTGATGGCCTGAAACTGAAACCTCTGGGCGTATTGATTCATTTTCTTGGTGAAAAGAGTATATAAGCTTAAACACAATTTTAAACTGAGATAAAAATTCAAATCTTGATTCAATTCTTTTACAACTTAGACGTATATGAGTATAATAGTATTACAATATTTTGTTAAGTGATGGCTTGTTCTCTGACCCTGAATCTGAAACCTCTGGGTATGGGAAAATTTGAAATTTGTTCGGTATGGAAAATTCCTTTTCTTGGTGAAAAGAGTAATATGTACGTCTTAAAATGCAGGCAGGATATCGGCATATTGATTGCGCTCAAAGATATGGCAATGAGAAGGAGGTACTGTCTGCACCATCCTAAAGTCTTTTTCATTATGTTGATGCCTGTAAAATACAGTTACATATATGATGCTCTCTCTAAAAGAAGTTTACCTTCAGCATGATTTAAGGATTAGAGAAGTATACATCGAGCTGAACTGTTATGTTGATTGGTTCTTAGAGCAGCATTGCCTCATGTGATACTGTCCAAATGTCATGTGATAAAATCTTAATTTTTATCCCTTTATTGCCTACAATACATTTTCACATGATGATCACATATTTTATGACCACGACATTGTGGTTGTAGATTGGTGATACCCTCAAGAAGCTGTTTGAAGATGGGTTAGTGAAGCGTGAGGATCTATGGATTACTTCTAAACTCTGGTTTGTCACAATTTTCCATACTCTAATATTTATCATGAGCTATTGGATTATCGATTATCCTGCTTAATCTAAAGCAAATCTGAATTCTACAGGTGTTCGGACCACGCCCCAGACGATGTACCTTTGGCTTTAAACAGGACTTTGAATGATTTGCAGATTGACTATGTTGATCTTTATCTGGTACGTCTATAATACTTGACCCTTTTCATATCTGATGTTTAGGATGATGGTTCATCAACAAGAAATTCCTAGTATTTATTACCATGCTACTATATTCCCATATCATGTCGAAAATAGGAAAATTGTGGTGTATTATTCATTATTGGGTATATGTGAAGATGCACTGGCCAGTTAGCATGAAGAAAGGTTCTGTTGGATTTGAACCAGAGAATCTTACTAAAGTTGACATACTAAGTACATGGAGAGCAATGGAAGCACTCTGTGATGCTGGAAAAGCCCGAGCTATTGGTGTGAGCAATTTCTCTTGCAAGAAATTGGCAGAATTGTTGGACAGAGCACGTATTCCTCCTGCCGTCAACCAGGTGGAATGCCACCTTTCATGGCAGCAGCCACAGCTACATGAGTTCTGTAAAAGCAGAGGGGTTCATCTATCAGTGAGTATATTCTCCTGAAACATAGCTCTTATAATCAATTTGGATATACTCCACCAGAACATAAAGTATTTCTTTTGGAACATGCTGTATTTCAATCACCTATAGTTATCTTTTTGTTGTTAAACGATGTGATTTTTCTCTCGGTCTGTCGAGTACTCTTAACATAGAAGATATTGATCCTCGTTATTTATTCAGGGATATTCACCTCTTGGTTCCTCTGGGAAAACCACTCTCAAAGGTGAAGTGCTTAAAAATCCAATTCTGAATTTGGTTGCTGAGAAATTGGGCAAGACTCCAGCACAAGTTGCCCTTCGCTGGGGGTTGCAAATGGGCCACAGTGTGCTCCCGAAGAGCACTAATGAAAACAGGATCAAAGAGAACTTTGATTTGTTTGATTGGTTTATTCCTGAAGACTTGTGTGCCCAATTTTCAGAAATTGAGCAGGTAACTGGACTCGACCACTATTCTTAAACAAATAAATATAGCTTTCGCCTGTTAGTGTATGTCTTGATTACAAAAAGAATCATAGTTCAATAATTTCACAAAATTTTGCAAGGTGGGGGCATACTTCAGAATTGTTTTAAGTATCTTGATGAGATTTGATATGGTCCTGTAATGAATTTTTGATGAATATGTTGGTTCACATAATGACAAACGATTCTCCCAAGTAGAATACAAAACCTTGGTTAGATCAGCATTTGATTGATGACTTGTGCGATGACTATGCAGGTGAGACTAATTACAGGGACTACATTTGTGCATGAGACTTTCGGCTCCTACAAAACCACAGAAGAGCTCTGGGATGGTGAAATTTGAGTGGAAAATCCACGGAACTTCTCTAATTAATTTTTATTTATTTCAGTTCTTTTTTCCCTATCCATTTTTTATCCTTTTCAGAGTCAATTTTACCTTAATAAGCCATTACGTTTGTTGTCTACATCGTACTATTCTTGCAATTTGCTGTACCTAGGAGAAAAAAATATATTTTGTATCAAATATATAGATGTTATACTGTGAATTACATGCTATTCAGTTTACATATATCAATCTGAAATGAATATGGATCCGTAACTATAATATACCTCGGGATTTCAATATTCTGTACTAATAATTCTTACGCTCTTGCTATATTTTGACGAGTTTCTTTAAATGAATTGATTACCGTCATGAAATATTAATCATCAATAAATAACAATGAACAATCAAGAATTAATATTAACAACTATCAATAATCTATAATCAATAAATTAATTACTACTAAAATGGACAAAGATCTACATATATGTAAAATTTGGATGGATAACTTTAGAATTTGATATTTCAGTCTTACCACTTGGATAATAAAATAGTTTATTGGTGAATTTCTTCCATTTGGAAAAAGGATAAATGTCCCATATAAGTAAAATACTCTGATTATTTAGTTATAATTTCAAAGCTCATTTGAGAATCAATGTAACTATACTCTGACATGAATCCTATTGTAGATCAGATAAAATAGCTTGCGCTATCTGTTTGCAACAAATTAACTCAATATTCAATAATAAAAATTTTATTTGTTCGGATTCTAATTCATTAGTGCTCTTTTCAAAATTACTGATAGTTTGAGATCGAATCGTACATATAACTATGCGCACAAACACTTCTGGTGCCAATTATTCTATTTAAAGAATAGATTCTATAAACTGCATCAATTAATTCAAACAAATTATTTCATGAATTTATTTTTATAATCAAATATAATAACCTTAATCGTTGTCAAAAAATGACAACTCAATCTGAATTTCTGAGTCTAGGCAAATTATGCAATTAAGATTGTTTTAAGTACGTAATCCATCAATTGTGATAACAAGAGAAATATTACCACAATTTTTTTATTTTATTATAAGATTTTATGCTACATAAGATCTTTCCTCATTGATGATTATATTTTTCATTAACTAAACTTTACTTAATCATCATTGCTAATAATTCATTCCTTTCCAACAAACAAATTTAACTATTCTTTAATCACTATGGTCCTCCTATAAAATTATAGGGAAAGAAATATTTAAGAAGTGGCCCCGCACAATTGGTATTTTACATAGTGGTCCATTTGCGAATCTTCGGATTGCCGTCCAGTCCATATGAAAGGGTCCATACCGGTTAACACGACGCCGTACAAAACATACGCCAGCACTTATTTATCGTGACTTCCACCGTCCGATAATTGTGCAGAAATACGAAATTAACGGCCAAGATCTGGAGGTCAAATCAAGAAGCGTAGGTTAGTATATTATATTCGGCTTCTCCCGCTTATAAGGTGAGAGCTTAGTCTCCTCATTTTTCACCTGCAGTTTTATTCGTTTACTGATTGTTCACACCATTTGCATTCGATTCTTCTCTTTTCTCTCTCTAGAAAGCTGAAAAATGGCGAACGAAATATTGTACTTTGAGTTGAACACCGGGGCGAAAATTCCTTCAGTTGGACTTGGTACGTGGCAGTCGGAGCCTGGCCTCGTTGGTCAAGCTGTTGAAGCAGCCATCAAGGTGAGTGTGTGTGTGTGTGCGAGTGAGTGAGTGTGCGTGTGTGCGAGTGAGTGAGTATGTGTGTGTGTTTAGGTGCTTGTATATAAATGTATGTATATTTGCGAGCCCCGTTCATTAGTTAAGTCTCAATAAAAATTTGTTTTAATTTGTTTGTAAGTGATGTGAAATGTTAGTGGTGTTTCTTCAATTGATAGGTTCTGTGCGGTGTATGTTTGTTGTTTATTTTTCTTTCTTGATTTGTAAACATAAAATTGAGATTATATGTAGGAAAAAACTGTGCACGCTGACCACTTTGTGGATTTTCTTGTGGTTGATGCAATGATGATATGCTCAAGGAACATAATTATGTGAGATATTTATGAATGTATAAATTTGTTCTATTTCACTTCTCCATTATAATAGACCACAACTGCAAAGTTTTTAAAATTGCCAAATTTAATAGGATTTTTTTGTTTTCCTTTTCGCTAAATTGTGGATCAAAACGGATGTTTCTGGGCTAGTAATACGTAGAAATATTTTGAGGTTTGCTTCCTATCAATATAATTTAATCGGCCTGATGAGGATTACTATACTATTTTGTGTCTATACTGAAATTGCACCCTAAGTAAATGAAGAATACTGACTGCTCTAACCACTACGCAACTGCTATAGTCCATTAGTCGTTGCATATACCCAGCAACCGGTGAAAACTTCTGTTGTTTTCAATAGTAAGAGAATATGATTGTCTTTGACTTGTGCCATATAATTCATTGCTACAAGATATAGTATAATCATGGACTTTTTGGCCTTTATAAAACAAGTCCCACTGATCAACTTATTGTACTTTCTCATTGCAGAGTGGATACCGCCACATTGACTGTGCTCGAGCTTATGACAATGAGAAGGAGGTATATACTTCTTTCTACCACCATCATCCAAGCATATGATCATTTTCTTTATGATTTTTAGTATAAAGATCATTTAGTAATCTTGATGGATTTAAGGTATCTCTTATATTAATATACTTCAATTTGAGGCAGTGAATTAGTGTTTCTCAAGCGTTCTGATGTAAAAAGGGCTTGGCATGCATTAGAAGTTACACACATAGTTTATGGTGGATGAGGCAAAGAGATGGATTAGACCAATGTAATTGCCATAACATTCCTTTTCCATTTATTTGGGAACAATTATGGTACAGAAATCTCAAACTATCAAAAAGTCCAAAACTCGCGCATCATATTGCTTCTTATAAGGAGACTTATTTCTGAAGTACATAAATAAAGAACTACTATCACTTATATATTTCATAGAATGGCATATCAGATAAATCACCAATTAACAATTCCTAAGTCTCTTATAAAAGTATGTTTGTTCATAGATCCAAATATGGTATAAGAATGATGCATATACACAAGCACACGTTAAAGAAACAATAACGCCTCACATGCATGCGGCCATATGTGAAGATATTTATGCATTTCTATGAGACTAATCCAGTGTTCCTTCTTTTCAGATTGGTTTAGTTCTGAAGAAGTTGTTTGATGATGGAGTTCTGAAGAGGCAGGATTTGTTTATTACCTCCAAACTCTGGTAATCATATTAAGATTAATAAGAACTGGTGCAGAGTTATTTGTTTCTTATTCGATTTGGGAAGAGAAAGTGTGATTGTTAATGATTGAATATTGCTATTGTTATATATGTGAAGGTAACTGGTCAAATTTGTTAATTCGGTTGAGATAATGACAACTAATCATTTTTTATGAAGCTTAAGCTGGAAAGTATAAGATAGTTATTATGAAAATTTGTTGTATATAATTCTGTGTGTGCATCAATTACTCTAATTCTTGAGGTGCTCCCAGCTGTTGGCTCATGAACTAATTGCATCCCTAATCTTCCTTTCCACCCATATATTTGTTTTACTGTTATCTTCACTTGAAATGGCCTCCTGACTTCTGCAGGTGTACCGACCATGCACCCGAAGATGTTCCTGTGGCATTAGACAAAACCCTGGAAGAACTGCAACTTGAATATGTTGATTGTTCCTTGTACGTTCTTTCCGTGATCTCTATCAAGTTTGTTTTTTTGTTTTTCCTTCTTCTGGACTCAGTGCAAAATGATGTTGATGAAAACACAGTATGAGATGAAGAAAATATATGAATCAAACTTATCTCACATAAAGGTCAATAAAATAAGCACGAAAAAGTTGAAACTCATGACAGATACCTCAAAACCGCCTTGAAGTTTTAAGAACTTTGATACTGTGTTAAGATTTGCTTAGTTGGATTTTGACACGATTTAATAGATTACAAGTGGGAGTGCATGAGCATCTCTCTTTTTTTTTCCCCTTTGCAATTTGCATCTTACAATTTAAATTATATTTCAATGGTTTACGGATACAACTACATGATTTTGCAGATTCATTGGCCTGTCCGGATGAAAAAGGGGTCTGTTGGCTTTAAGCCTGAAAACCTTGTTGCCTCAGATATACCTAGCACATGGAAGGCCATGGAAGCACTCTATGATTCTGGCAAGGCCCGAGCTATAGGGTTAGCAATTTCTCTGTGAAAAAGCTGGGCGATCTGTTGGATATAGCACGCATTCCTCCAGCTGTCAACCAGGTTGAATGTCATCCTTCATGGCAGCAGGCTAAACTGCAGGAATTTTGTAAATCCAAGGGGTTCACCTATCTGTGAGTTGACAAAATCTTCATTAAATTCCAAGTCTCGAAAGATTGTCAATGTTTTCTTCCTTCAGTTCATGTCCTTACTGGAAGAGGAAAATATCGTTAAATAGATAGTTTTGGACTTTGCCTATATAATTGTATGGTCCACAGCGGAAGTAAGACGAATGCTTTTGTTTTGTTTTGTCATGTTTTGATTATGTTCATAATTTAGGATACCAATAATCAATGCTTTAATGTTAACTTTTAGGGTTATTCCCCATTGGGTTCTCCTGGCTCATTATGGCTCAAAAGTGAAGTCCTCCAGCATCCTGTTTTAGTTGCTACTGCAGAGAAATTGGGTAAGACTCCCCCACAGGTTGCACTTCGATGGGGACTGCAAATGGGTCATAGTGTACTTCCAAAGAGCACGAACGAAGCAAGGATCAAAGACAACTTTGATGTTTTTAGTTGGTGCATACCAGATGACTTATTTGTTAAGTTCTCTGAAATTGAGCAGGCAAGTTACTCTAATTTTCTTTTTAACTTTCTAAAAAGACGTCAAGAGCAATAGTCAGTTGTGAGGTCTCATTTGTTCAATTCCTTATGGAAATACAGCAGGAGGGTCTGATATTATTACCAAGTGTTTCCACCTGGCGATTTTTCATGGTTTCATATAGATCATCTGTATTTATTACCTGTAGATATTGCTACAATCAAGTCGCTAACTTTTCGTGAATTCATGTGATCATCACTTAACATGTTTCAAAACTTTCATTGAAATACAGTAGAACTTTTGCCTAGATGCACATATAGGTCACTTGCTATATTAGGTCCCGAATTACATCGAGAATTTCTTTGGATTTCTTCTCCTAACCTCTAGAAGGATATTTTTGTGTAAATTGCAGGCAAGACTGCTTAAGGGTTCTTCATTTGTCCATGAGACACTCGGCCAATACAAAACTATTGAAGACCTTTGGGACGGAGAGATCTGAGCATGCTGTTCAGTGATCTGATTTCTGAATATGTTTTTCACATTACCACCTACAATATTGATGTTTTTAAGGAATTTCTATTTCATTTATTGTGCCTAGATAATTGTTGTTACTCAACTGTTTTTCAATGAATATTATGCTTGCTTAGGCATTCGCGATCAAAATATTTTTACAAGGAATTCATTTATTTTCTGGTGAATACATTGTATTCCAGCTTCCTCTGTTTTCATCCTCATTTCTGAACAGCCAAAAAATATCAGATAGTTTGGACTAGACATTCGATTTACCTAGCTGGGCTGCGAGATAACTGTCAAATTTCAAATATGGAAATAACTGTCAAATTTCAAATATGTTGAGAAGTCAAATTTTAAATACATTGACGAAATTGAAGAGAAAGATGAAGGAATTATGTGGAAACATTTGATATTATAATTATAATGATATAAATAGGTGAATTAAATATGTGAAGAAACAAGAAAGTGAAGAAATCACGTCAAAATCACAAAATTATACAATTAGTTATATATATTGTTAGTGATTATATAAAAATAATCAAATTTGATTATTAAAACTCCCCATGAAGTTGAACATAGAGATTTTGATTAGAATGTTCAACTTGAACTATGGAGGTCAATTTTTTTTTCAAATCTTCTTTATGTATGATTTAGACAAAATAATTTTGTAGATAGTATTAACTTAATGACAAAAGTGAAGCAAAATGATACAAGCCTAGACCTGCACTGATATCAAGTCAAATTTTAAATATATTGAGAAAAATGAACAAGAAAAAAATACATAACTCTAGTTCCGCTATTTGGCCTATATTACAAAAAAATGCCCAAAGAACTAAAATACATTCATTCTCTCTTGATTTAATATTAGAATGATATAAATAAGTGAATCACATGTGTAAGAAATAAAAAGGGAGAAAATCACTCCAAAATCACAAAAGTATTTAATATTTAATTAGATATATATTATTTTAATCTTATAATTATATCAAAGATTAAACTTGATATAATTATAAGTATTTCAGTTGCTACCTTATTTTTGTTATTGTTTCGCTCAAGCTAATATCTTATATTGGATTATGCATGCTTTGAATATATACATGCAAGTATTGTATGTCAGTCCACTATGACTTTGTTGGCATAAGAAATCTTTCACTTTGCCATAGACTAAGAATTTTGTTATTTCTGACATCTACATTGTGTATGTGTCTTGTTAATTAAAAAAATAAATAAAACTTTAATCGACTTACCTCTAATGAAGGCAAAGGTGTAAGAAGTGTAATCCACACAAATAACAATCGTTCCTGAAGTTCGTTTAGTTGCTTTACTAATCAACAAGGGATTTTCTTAATAAAGATAATTGACCCATTTCTGTCCTTAATCAATTTTTTTCTTGCCATAATGGTTCAAATTCTATTAGTATTATGTGTCAAATTATAAATCGAATATTTAAAAGCAAAGATTAAAGAAAATGGCCCATTTAAACCAGCAGACTACAATATCAAATTTTTTAAAAAGAAAAAAAAATCCATAGGCCCGCTTACGAATCAGACGATTGCCGTCCGTGCAAATAAAACGGTTCATGCCCCGTTAACATAATTGGCTCAAGATTGTTATTCGTGTCCCACCGTCAGATGGTAGAAAATCAACGGCCTGGACATGTCTTCCTATGAAACGCGGAAAACGGAAAACGGAAAACGGCTGCTTCTCCAGCTTATAAAAAGGAGAAGGTGGGCGTCTTCACTCTGTCACTTCTATTGTCTTATTTTTACTCATTTAATCTTACTGACATTTCACAAATTCGTATTCCTTTTCTCTCCTTCTCTCTCTACAAAAGCTTTTAAGAAAAAAACAAAAGAAAAATAGCTGAGAAATGACGCAGGAGATTCAATACTTTGAGTTAAACACCGGGGCGAAAATTCCTTCCGTCGGGCTTGGGACGTGGCAGTCCGACCCGGGTCTCGTCGGGCAAGCAGTTGAAGTAGCCATAAAGGTCTCCGCACTCTCTCTCTCTCGCTGTTTTTAAGTATCTGTGGATATCTTTGAATGTATAGCATCTGTTTTCCGTTAAATTTTACTTAATTTAGTTTAACTTTTTTTAATTTTGTTTCAGTTGCACTTAATTTATTGTGATTATTTTTTGAATTTTTTGAGTGTTTACAAATGTTTGTGGTGTTTTATTTTTCTCTTTTCGATTGGTTCTTGCAAAATATATATAAAATAAATATGACCGAAAACTCTTGCATTGAATTGTCTCTTGTGTGATACAAAGGAGTCTTTTTTGTATATAGGCATAGGTGAGGTTGCCTAAATTAATCTCAAAGAATGGTATTGTACAATGTACATAACACTCTATTTTAACATGTGACAATGAGATATACAAGATAATATATTCCAAAAAAAAAAAATATATTCTGATATACTCTGTTCTACTATGTGACAAAGGAAGTCTACAGGTAGAATATATTCTCACAGTTCTGATTAGGCTAATGAGTTTATTTATTTATTTATTTTTGAAGATTGGAAATATATGATTAGATATTTAAGTGTGGTGGGGTTGTTAAGAGTGGAAACTAAATGTTTTAATTGTTTGATGTCCTTAGTTTGACTGTGTTATATTTGAAATAGTTCTCCAAGTCATATATCCATTTTGAAGATGACTAGATGAAATATGATTGAAATTATGAGTAAGAGACTAACAGAAAATTCATTCTGTTCTAGCATCTAAACGAGAGAGAGAGAGAGAGATACCACCATTTATATAGCAATACCACTGATCAATTTCTGGCAATTGCAGAGTGGATACCGCCACATTGACTGTGCTCGAGCTTATGGGAATGAGAGGAGGTACATACACTATCTTCTGTCGCCAATTTCTAGCATAAGATCATCTTTTACGATTTTGAGTAGAAAGATCAATTATTTAAGTTAAGTTTAAATATACATAGCTCATTTGGCGTGCAAAGGCTTGTCATGGAAAATAACCATTGTGACATACATTTTTTTCCTATTTTCACGAATTAGTGTTGTTAAATTAGAGACTATCACAAAGTCAAATTCTTGTTTGTCATATTGCTTCTTCTACAAAATCCATTGATAAGTAATTAAAGTAAAAGCCCACAAGAAGTCCTCAATTTACTTGTCACCAAATTTTATGTGGTCTTAATGAATATTTTATCTTATCAAAAAAAGGAGAAAAAAAAAAAAAAAAAAAACCATTTGCTAAGATCTACAGAACTCATATCTGATAAACAACTATTTCACAATTTCTAAGCACTTACTTAAGACATTGAACATGATTCTCATTTTGGTTTAAGAATTATGATTATGTACACGTAGCGTACATGAACACACACAAGTTCACATGCATGAATCTATGTAGGTATTTATGAATGTATATGAAACTTATCCACTGTTCCCTTCTTTCAGATTGGTTTAGTTCTGAAGAAGCTGTTTGATGATGGAGTTGTGAAGAGGAAGATTTGTTTGTTACCTCTAAACTCCGGTAAATAGGTTTAGATTAGTAAAAGTTTGGAGATTCATTTAGCTCTTATTTGATTTGAAAAAGTGAAAACTTCGAGTGTGACTGTTGATGTTTGAATATTATTATTGTGTGAAGTGGGATGGTCAAATTTGTTATTCTGACCGAGATAATCGTTAATCATCTTATTTGCTGAGATTTGATTGGAACTTATGAGATGATTGTTGATTCTTGACTTGTTATTTTAATATGTGAAGTTGACTGATCAGATTTTAATCTTTACCTAGGTAATTACAACGCATCATCTTTTCTATGTTTGAATTGGGACATGTTGATTTTTATGCAATTTTACTGTGACTTTTTAGATAGTTGTATGATTCCTGTGTGCATGAGCTACTCATAGTGTGTTTGGTGGGAGGATTGGAGGAGGGGGTGGAGCTTGTCCCTTGTTTGGTAGGAAGTCAATGGGAAGGGGAGTGAGAGGATGAAGAAATAGTCAACACCTCCTAAATATACAAATGCAATCCTCTCCCCCTTCTCCCCTCACGATACCGTACACATTTTGAGGTGCTCATTTTCATGGACTAATTGCTTCTGTTTACTCTTTTTTTTTCCCACTCTCATATTCGTCCTTATTGTTTCATCTTTTCTTGGTTATCTCTCTTTACAATTGCAGGTCTACCGACCATGCACCTGAAGACGTATCTGTGGCATTAGACAAAACACTGGAAGAATTACAACTTGACTATGTTGATTTATACTCGTATGAAAATTTCTGTATCAATAATCTTTTATCATGTTTTTTACTCTGGAGTGAAGTCAATGATAGTCTTTGAATCAAACAATCTTCAGATATAGATTGCCATAAATATGAATTTTAAGAAACTTACAAATAATTTAATGGGTTTATGTCAAGTAGATAAGATATCTTTCTCTATATTGTGTGTGGATATTTTTCATCATACAGTTTATCTGGAGTTGTAAATGGAACTGTTTGATTTTTCAGATTCATTGGCCAATGCGAATGAAGAAGGGGTCTGTTGGCTTTGGTCCTGAAAACCTTGTTCCCACAGATATACCTGGCACATGGAAAGCCATGGAAGCACTATATGATTCTGGTAAGGCCCGAGCTATTGGGGTTAGCAATTTCTCGGTGAAAAAGCTGGGTGACCTGTTGGATATAGCCTGTGTTGCTCCTGCTGTCAACCAGGTGGAATGTCATCCTTCATGGCAGCAGGCCAAACTGAGGGAATTTTGTAAATCCAAGGGAGTTCACCTATCTGTGAGTTGACGTCTTGATTACTTGGTTGTCCATGTTTCAAAAGATTGTCAATGTTTACTTAAGTTCATAGCCTTATGGGAAGGAAATTATATTTTCATGAACTATACTTCACTTTGCCAATGAAAATTACTCGACCCATATCTGAATTTTGGAAATAGAAGAATGCTTTTATCATTAATTGATGGCAGTACAATTACATTTCATGACTCAGGGTACCTACTGTCAATCCTTCAATTTTCTGCTTGTTATGTTGTTTAGGGATATTCACCTCTGGGTTCTCCTGGCACAACATGGCTCAAAAGCGAAGTCCTCCAGCACCCTGTTTTAGTTGCTACTGCCGAAAAACTAGGTAAGACTCCTGCACAGGTTGCTCTCCGGTGGGGTCTGCAGATGGGTCATAGTGTACTTCAAAAAGCACAAAGGAATCGAGGATCAAAGAGAATTTTGATGTTTTTAGTTGGTCCATACCTGACGACTTACTTGCCAAGTTTTCTGAAATCGAGCAGGCAAGTTCTCTTTTTCTTTTGAACTTCTCTACAACTTCTATATCTGTATATCTTCTTTGGTACTACTGTCGACAATAGACTGTTGTGGAAGTAGTCTGATTGATTGTGCAAATACAGCAGAATGAGAGTTAAGTGTTAAACTTGGCCTGAATTCATCCCATCATGTGAGTTTCTGCATTTTATCTAATTATATATCTGCAATCAAGTCACCTATTCATAGCGAGTACACTAGATCATTCTTTATCCATATATGGCGCATGGTAAGTTTTTTGCCTGGATCATTCATGTTTAGGTCCTTACTGCGTTAGGACCCCAATTTAGCTGATAATTTCTCTGGATTTATGCTCCTAAGCTCTGAAAGGATTTTTGTTTTTCTGAATTGGCAGGCAAGACTGATTAGAGGTT
>JAGSPU010001551.1:0-11883 GCA_019321725.1 Paulownia fortunei
AAATATGACCAACAGTGGTCATTTTTTGTTTTTCCCGTATAATCCCAGCAGGTAAGAGTACTCCTTTCATTCGACTGCGTGAATTCATCTTGAATTGAAACTGCCCCGGCCATCCTTGATACTCTGCAAAAGAATAACAAAACACAAGTTGAAACTCAGCAAGCACAGAAGAAAAGAATGTCAGGTTTGGATTATATATGTGCCAAATATGTTACCATGACATACCAGTCGTTTAAAGGTTCTACTTTGTGCAGTTTTCTTGGCCTTCTCTGAATCTGGTTTGGCACGATCTAGAGCCTAAGGCACAAAAAGAGACTCCTGTCACACTTTTGTAGGCTTACAGTACAAATACCAAAGAAGCTAAACGAACAGGATGCAGCTATGTCCAGGAATATTTCTCTACAGAAGTAAAAGAAATAACAACCAAAAGGACATATTGCAATGAGAGAAAACATTGTTAAGTGCGACATGGAAAATTTCTTTTCAAAGAAGAAAATGCAAGATTCATCTTTACTAGATGCTACGAAACATGTTCTTTTTTCTGGTGATCAACTGGCACATTCCTGCCAGCTGATGGGTCTTCCGTTGTGGATGCTTACTGTGCCTCATCATACAAGCAGGCCAACAAATATTAATCATTATAACCAAACATGGCGACAGAAAATTTTTTGACTAGAAAAACCAAGGTAGCCAAGCCCAAAATTAATGAGTTCATAAATATGTTTAATCATGCTTAGGTGTTGATTTAAATCATCACATACAATCACAAGTATGGAAACTTAATTTAATTAGAGCAAATCCAATAAAAATCCAGTAATCTATCAGTCAAAATAAATTATTTTATTTATATATGCTTCGATTAACCCCAGAACCTGACAGCGCTCTCTCTAGCAGCTGGTGCGGCTCAGATAGTGTGAAATTTGATGAGGTTGTACCCAGGGGATTGACCATCAACAATAACTACATCTATTCCATCAAAGCACAATAATGTCACCATTTAGTATACTACTCAGTCGACAACAGAAACTACATCTATTCCATCAAAGCACAATAATATCGCCATTTAGTATAAATACTACTCAGTTGACAATCAGAACTCATTCTAATAAAAAAGCATCAAAGGGTGTAGCAGAGAAAAGCTGCCATATCTAAATTGAGATCATAATTTGATTGACCAGGTACAGTGAATGGAACATAAACAGAACATCATGAACATCTAGGGGGACCTTTATGTATCAATTCTTTTGAGGTAGTGAAGGTTTTTAGTAAAATATTAACATCTCCTGCATTTTACATTAGGCTGATAACAATAAACAGTTTATATACTAACCTCCCTCAAGCTCTAAGGAACTCAAGTTCAGTTTCAGCATGATCAATAAAACTGATGGTACGAGATGCCCCATGAAAGACCCCAAAATTATGTTACCAACTATCTTGCAGTTACACTCTCACATACACTGGTCTGTTAGTGGTATGATTTCAGGCATTATTTGTTGACTGTGTATGTTAATTTTGAAGTGTTAAACAGGAGCTGAATTTTTTATTTTATTTTAATTGCTTTTGCCTTGCTCTATATTTTTTTTTTAATTTCTTTTTGATTGGAGGATGGGCTGGAGGAACTCAAGTAAGGGTGTTGAGCCTTCGGAGAGAGAAACTGCTCTAAGTGATCATCAACAGTGTCGCAGAAAAGGGAAACTGCCTTTATTCCACTTATTCGAAAGATAAGAATTCCTCATGCTGATTTTCAGCTCTTAATTAAGGAAGCCTAAAACATCCTCAAACAAATCGGTGAAGCTCATGATAGACATGCAAAATTCAGAATGAGAAGGCTAGTTGAGAGAAGATTCAATTAAAGTAGGACTGATCAAGAAGCCAAATAGCAGTGAAGACTCACCTCTATCAGCGACTCCACACGACGTCTCATCCGGGTATGCATGAAGCCCTCTGAGCACTGCTTACACAAGACATTTGAGGTACATGATAAATTATCTAGAACCCTTGTCTAAAAATTAAAGTTCAAGCACAAAAATTGGCAGAGAGAGTTTTTATAAATTATTATTCTTGGGTTAGGTTAACCAGGATACCCTGATTCTAGTGACTATCTTTTACACTAAAATATAGGAGTAAGTCACTTACTTTTTTTTATATATTTTATTTTTTTTATTTTTTTGAGTTCAAAGCACCTAATACTTATCCGATTCATTTTTCCTGTCATCACGACTATGCATTCTGCAATAGAATCCCTTCGCGTTCTCATTACATCTATTTGGTGCAGGATAGATTATGGCCCCTATATCTTGTACTAAAAAAGAATTGTACTTGCTCTGACCAGACAAAATTTGACAAGTTTATATTCCTTCCTTGAAATAACAAAAAAATTGCATCATGCTTGACAGGCGCTTGAGTTCAGAAAAGACATCATAAATTCAAGAAGCCTTTACTGAAAGAGCAATCAGAAAGAAATAACCACAAACGAACTCTTGCAATCAAAAGAGAAAAAAGATCTCCAATTATTCTCATGGAGCACAATGTGTATTTGTCTGGAAAATCAACAGCCATAGCATACTCTAAAAGTCATTATTGTTATTGATATCTCATCAATTTTTGTGGGTAAGGATATCTCAGCAATTTTTGATGCCACAGTTAGAATTTCAATAAAGACTGGTGAAGCTTCAAATTGCAACAATGAGCTGATTCTTAATTATCATACAGATAGCACAAAGAATTTCAATGAACCAAAATGGCCAAAACCTCTGCACCAAAGAAAAAGCACTTTCATCACCATTCGAGGGAGACTTATTATAGATTGGTAAAGAATCCCAAGTGACCAAGTAGCTCAAACATTAAAATACCTTTTATGGGACACTCCTCTCATATATATATTATATGTATCCCAAGTGACCAAGTAGCTCAAACATTAAAATATTTATGGGGCACTCCTATATATATATATATATATATGTATCTGTCGCATTCTAGAATTCATAGCAAACAATTAACTCTTCTTGTTCATCAAATAATCAAGTTATTTGGTCTCTCACAGTTCCTGTTAGCTATATGCCTCGCTTAATTTCAAGTTCAAAATTGTTTTGGATATGATGCCAACTTACATGTGGAAGAGTGAGTAAAAGATTTACCTCAACCCACATCAGCATAGGGCCATAGGTCCAATCTAGTTTAACTTTGTTGTCATTTTCTGTTTTGGGTGTTTTAGACATAAAACAGAAACTGGTAGCCTATATGTCAGAAAAAGACAAGATATGAGTTTGATATAATGTCTACTGAATATTCTTTTCTCTGAGAATAAATGAACACTGCCCCTGAAATAGAATTTTAATATGAATGACCCATGTCTTCACAAATTTGACCTGAAGTATGTAATTATTCCTGGATAATTTTGAAGTTCAAATTATCATGTGATATTGGGATCAAATCCAACCCCCCTTTCAATGCAGATACAGGAGTGGGATAACTGAGAAACAGTAGAATTTGGATTTAGTCGGGAGGCTTATACAGAATAGCCTGAAGTCAAGTTACTGCATAGTTAACCTCTTTTTCCATCATGCTATTTCTTCAGTCATTATAAAACTTTATCTCAGTTTTTGGGGTCGTGGCCTTCAAACTTGACCACTTAATATGCAAGAATGAAACTAATCAGAAATACTTAGGTTTTCCAATTCGTGACAGAAAGGGGAAGGGTAGGAATAAACTTTCTTAGGTCTATCTAAACTAGTCGGCCTAACCTGTATCAAAGATAGGAGAACGAGATCTAGGCACTAGCGTGTTAAAGGAAAAAGGGGTTTTATTAAAACCTTAATGACAATTGATTATGTCCCTACTAGTAACTAAGAGAGGCTTTCATACTACGGTTACTGAGCCATGATCACCACAATATTAATGCAAAATAACTGAAACAATAAAGTAAAAAGTTTCAGATTGCCTCCATAAACATGATCACGATTTTTCTAACTTATGGATGAGCAATTCATTCTCATACAAAATGAATTAGGTGTTTGCGTGGTAACTAAGGGGAGAACATTAGGACTCATGGCTGAAAGAGGAAGGTATAGTAGTCACATTGAGACTTAGCATTGAAGGAAGAAGAAGAGGATGACACTAAGGATGGTGGTGATGAGGACATGGTGGTTAGATCATGCAGCAAGATATGATCGGGCCCTACTTATGATGATATGCCTGAAAATACTTGCAATCTAGGGAATGCAGGAGGATGGATGCAAGGACTCCTCCATTTTGGAACAACAAAAAATCTTGTTCATGAGTTTGGGAAACATCAGGTTTCATTTCTCTTTCTGGCACTATTCGAACATTGTCTTCTGAACATGTATTACTGAACAGATAAAGAAGATGTAAAGAGACAGATAATCCAACAAGTCCCAGAAAGTACAGAGAAAATTAAAAAAAAAAATCCTGAAATGAATAGGGCCTATAAAAAGTAGGGAAAAAGCAATGGAAAAGTCAAGCAGAGAAGGGGAGATAATTGTCTTTGAAAAACAAAAGTTAATAAAATTCTGAAATATCACCACACGAGGGAACTCTAATATTTAGCAACTCTTTTTAAGTCCTACACATGCTTGAAATTCTGATTTCCATGGACGAATAAACTTAAAAGGAGACAACCCAAGAATCTATTTAGGAATTACGTACTAACAATATCCTAAATTAGAATATTGTTGATCTCACTTATATGGTAATTTCCTTTTTCTTTTCGTCGAGCTTTGATATCAGAGATCTCTTCTTCTAAAATTTCTCTAAAATTTCATTATTCAACCAGCTTACAGTCCATGCTTATTTGCTGTTTCTAGCTTCTGTGGCTTGGATAGTTCAAAATTCAACATCTTAATTTCTTCGATTTCTCATGTAATATGGTTATTTGAGCCAGTATCCTATGGCAGGAGAATCGTCAGTATCCTCTAGCAAGAGAATAGTTCATAGCAACTTAAGTCACTTTATATATTAGATAATAACAACTGACTACAACTTTTGGGGTGCACAGCTTCTCACCTTGACATGATAGCTGACATAAGCATGAAATGTTGATAAACTCCAAACAGTTCTGTCCAGCTTTCTGCCTTCCACATGGCGAGGGAATATGACTGTTCATCAGATACACATAAGAGTTCATCATAAACAGATAAAAGTAGATTAAAATATCGACTCGAAATTCAGGGATTACCAAAGCTGACAAATCCAGCATTTGCTGATAATGCTTCATCAGAAGCTCCTTTCAATTCTTGAGGGGGAGAAGAAGACCACAAACAAGGAGGGGCATTGCTAAGTCCAGCAGTTCGCCTTGCTTCCACAAATTCCTGAATAGTTACCAAATTATTGAAGACTGAAAAGAACCTTATTCACTAAGTAGCTAAGAAGAAAATCCTGTAGAGGGGAAAAAGCAACTGTTAAAATAGACATGCAAACAGAAATGGGATTTCGAGTGTGCTATATTTTTAGCAGAAACGTCACTAATTTGGGCCTGCATCTCTTACTACAACTAAACAATGTACATTACGAAGTCCCACCATGTCAGAAATGAAAATCAATAAACTATATCATAGCAACATCAACATCGAAAAATAGAAGTTCAAAGGACGTAGTTTGATTCTCACACCAATGAAAATAGAAGATTAGCATATCGACATATAGGAGTGACCTAGCATGCAAGCATAGGCCTCTCTAATTTAAAAAGCAACAACTTTTCGCAGCCGATCATGTAAAGGAAAAAAGAAAAAAAAATAAAAAGATTCTAGGGTAGAGTAATTTTTTCCTATTATTAACTAATGCAGAGGCCAGAGGCAGCTTGAGAGGTGCGAGCTGACAGAAAAAAGAAAAAAAAAAAGGAGAAGGCAAAAGTGAAAAAACAAGCATGAAAGAATCTGTCCTCAGTAATTAAATCCATCTACCTGAAGGAAAGAAGTAGCAAGAACAGTATCTATTGAATCCTTGAATCGCATAGGGAAAATCACTGTCACCTTTTCTGCCTGCAACCAAGAAGCGCATGCCATTCAGGTCCTATAGGAATATGATACCCCAAGTTCACCCTAACATATATAATTGTATTTAAGCACCCAAATAGCACACGAGGTGAAGTGCTTGCAAGCAAGTTCCAAGCATGATTTTTGAGTGCATGATAATATCAATTTATGTTGTTTTTGACCGAGCAAAAACAATGAACTCGAGAGAAGTTTAGACAAATTACCTGAGGAACAACAAAAAATGACTCGTTTGGCCGATGCACAATGGAAACAAGCTGGTTCAAATCAAACTTAACACTCCTCGAGACAAGTTGTTTGAGAATCGCTCTCAATGGCGCACCCTGTACCACTTCTCTAATAGAAGCAATCTTTACCAGGAGTGCTTGCTTATGCTCTATAGAAAACAGCCAGAGGCATCAGATAAAACTCAATGTTATAAATATAAGATACAAAAACACATGCACGCCAAGACTAGATGCATACAGTTATGTTTACAAAGGCACAAGGAAAATGGTTATGGTGAATCAAGTGATCACAACACAATCGTTGAAATTCAAGAACTATCCTTACACAGAATTCTAAAAGTAACATGCTTCGAGCATGGAGAGAAAATTAAACAACTATCATTTTTTGAATTGCATTATATAACTATCCCACAAAAGGTAGCATGTGTGTGGGGTGGGTGGGGAAGATAATACACATCCTTATGGTATAACTGAAATCACGGATGATGAAGCAATCGATCTGTCTTACATTTTGCAGGGTAACCTGATGGGTATGCATGCCTGAATTGCTTTAGCAGTATCAGAGAGGTACCACACCATTTTTACCTTCTTATTGAAACTGTTTTTGACTCAGTGATGAAAACTAAAACAACTTCACTAGAGGCAAGCTTTGGTTGTTTGCATGTGTAATACAAATTTATAGCAACTTAGATGATTGCGATAAAACTAGTGCCCCTCCTTCCCACAGAATTAAGGGGAAAACAATAAAGGGGGAAAGTAGGGAAAATAGGAAAATTAGGATACTATTCGATCGTTCTTATCGACTCTATGCAATAGAGGGAGCCAATTCTAGATGAGAAATAAAACTCCACTTTTTGAAAATATTTTTTTCTGAGCACAAAGGTTGTTTTTTAATCAGCACGCATTTTTCCTTAGCATAGAGGTTTAAGTACTTTTAATCTTCTTTATCTAGATTTCAGGACCTGCTGTCTAACAATACGAAGAACAATATAAATTTCATCTAAAATAAACAGAATAAGTTAATTAATGAAGATCTAAGCCTTTATGGCTTACTTCAGAGGTAGCTCTTGATAGAGTAGAGTAGCAAAGGAAAACTCGGGTAATCAACCCCAAATTAGTACAGGACAGTGCTTTCTCTGGTTGATTTGAATTAAATTATAGAAATGTTTTATTATCCATGAATAATATCCTCAAATATTCTTTCAAGGAAGGGTACCAAAAAAGATTTGGAGCTCGAGTTTCCTTGAATTATTAAGACAAACAGTTTGTTCATTAAGAGGAACTTTATACCCGAGTGATTTATTTAGTCCTGAAAAATTAGAACTAAAAATGTTCTTGACCAATATAACCAATAATATCTTGCATTTATTTACAGATTGAAGTTTACAAACTGAAACCAATTCAACAAAATTAACATCCATTTTTCATGATTTTATTATCTGTGAACCAAACGCAAAGGGGCATCAGATGTTGCCAGTACAATATCTAACAACTGTTAGTCAGGGGACCAAATCTAGAAATCTTTCCACTGATCCAAAGGCTCAGGATTATATTTGCATGAGAGAAAGTATGCAGATGTACTAAGAAGGTAGAACTATGGACTTCTCATCTGAAAGAAAAATGAGAGTGTTTTGCAAACATGCAGAAATATCAAAGAGGAGCCCAAATGAGTCTTAAAAAGAGAATCTCACATTAATACCATCTACTTCTCAAAAGTTATATGCTCCGTTAGAATGACAGAAGGAAATTATAATCTTACGTACTCGGTTTTCAGAACAGAAGAATCATTTATCATCCCATACTCAGAAGTTATCACTGGAAACAACCAAATATAACAGAAATGTGGTATAGGAACACAACTACAGTCTGTGTATATTCAATTACGAAAACAAGAAGCAACAGGATCGGTCACTTAACAAACTTTGAACAGATGCCCTAATTGCCACTATGTATATTTGAGCATGTCCTAAGGAGAAAAAAAAAGAATCAGTTTCCATCTAAATTTCGCAGTTAATGGCTGATGACTTAATTATTGGTATTTTTGCATTAGAAAGTTGACCTCAGTCTAAAACCCAAAACAATGAATATTCTTCATCATATCTTTTGTAAATGACAGCATTCTCCAACTTCAACAACTAAAATATTTAAGTGACCGCAATGCACAGAAATCTTCATATAAAAGTAAACTGTGTGATCATCTCAGTCCTCTTTGTAAAATAATAAATCTATCACCACACACACTCACAAACAATAGTTTACATACATAGGAGCGCAGACACTTTGCTTCATCCAAGAAAAGTAATGTTCTCAAAGAAGTAAGAAACCTGTATTAATTAGGAGGCAAAGACCAATACTCGAGATTATCTAGAAATAACTTCACAGATTAAATAATTTTCGACTTTTAAACTGCCCAATCAATCAATTTCAAAAACATTAATTCCATTTTCAATATTTCTGCTATATATAGCAATCAGACAACTTGTGATTACAACTATTTCAAAAGTTGTTAACTAATTAAATAAAAGAAACCACTATATGATAATGCTAGATAGATGTTTTTAAAATTGTCAATGTCACCCGTGAAAAACATAATGATGCATTGTAGTATCAGGCCTCCTCGTTTGGAGGTTCCACTGATCCACTATATTGCAGACATGTTCACTCCAACATGTCTAAGGTAATAGATTGACATACATTTAGAAGCTTCACAATGTCTTCATATGCTAAAGTATGATGTTTCATAGCCATTCCCACTAGAATTATAGCAGGTCATTGGGTCAAACTAAATATGATTTACCATCAAGTTTCATGTATTTTATACTTTCAACAAGCTAGGCAATAACACAATTAAAGCAATCCTATGTTCAAGAGAGTGGAAGTTTTGTAAACTTCGTGATGATCTGATTAAGCAAAGATTCAGACTTCTACCAATTGTTGATAAATAAAAATAAATTTATTCCAGAAAAGTAAAAGATGACGTCAATGGAAGGTACTTCAACAATAAAACAACTTGGCCAGTAAATAGATTATAGATGGAAATAATCAAAACAATAGGGACAAAGAATAAAGCAAAGGACAAAACAACAGGGACAAAGAATAAAGCAAAGGGCAAAACAACTCCAAAGTTTTCCACAACAGGGATTCCATATCATTTAGCATCACCATGGAAAGCTCATAATGAATGACCTTAAAAGGGAAACTCACTGAACCTTCATCTGGAGGAAGTTTTGACAAGTTCAGTTTCACTGTAAGATTAAAACCATCCCTTGGGGGATCAAGAATTTGTAAAACCACACCATATGCTGCTTTTATTGCTTCTATAGCTCCTTGAGGAAGTCCCCCAAAAAATACAGTTTCTGGAGGTGGGGAGGGTAGTGATAGTGATAGTAGAAGGAGATTTGGATTCTTCACATTTGCCTGCAAAAGAGTTAGGAAATCAGATACAGAAAGCCTGTGGCCCTATAGTGTGCTCTACAGAATGCTAACATGTAATATAAACATAAGAAATAAAATATAGTTATGTAAAAGCAATATAATTATCTAAAAGCAAGGGATGCAGTTTTAATCTGAAGCTTTTTAGATGATGACAATGTTCTTCCAAAAATATCCAGTAAGATATGTATCACCTGAATATGGTAGCGGACATCATCAAATTCAACCCACTGGCAGTCTAATTCAACTCCTTTCTCAAGACTGAAAAAAAAAAAAGTTATCAACAATCGTCACAATGCCGAGTTATCATGAAAAAGATAAGTCACATTATTATGTACTGGTGCTAAGTTTGCACAAAATTCAAGCTACTGGTTGTTAGTACAGAAATAGTGTAAGATAAGCAGTGGCATTATACAATAAAGCCTTACATGTCAAAATCACCAACAAATGCAAGAAGAACTACTGACGCAGGAGCAAGACGATAATATGACCTCAGAAAGGTACAAGATCTCTAGAACCCAGTTTAGTTCCCAAAACTATGGTAGGAGCTACCATATTCTGTGTATGTGTTTATGATTTTACGCATACATGCAATACAGAAAAGATACGGCATGTATGCGATATGTACTATGCTTATCTGCGTTTCTCCCATAAACAGATAAATAGTTTTATTAGCAATTAATATGACAATCAAATACGAACATAAATGGCAAGAAATAGTTTATATAACTTTCAATTCACATCTGGCTACCACTAAAAGAACCATGATAAGAGCTCACATATACCAGAATAGGACAACACTCTTATGTTGCAGGTAAAATGAAATGAACTGTCATTTGATACATATAGCAGTGTCATCTGATAGTAAGGAACCAAGAGTAATTAACAAATCAGTGCTATAGCCGAAAAAATGTGAAGTGAATTTTGAACTCAACCAAAAAAAAAGAAAAGAAAAAAGCAGACACACACAAAAATACTAAGATGGAAAACAAAAGAATCAGTTAAGAATTCCTATTAAAATAAGGCAAAGAATTGACTCTTACTTCTGAACCCGAGTGGACAAGACTTGCAGGAGATATCTGCAGGGCGACTGCAACAGTATCATGGATTTTCACTCGCTAATTCCAATCCTTTGGGAGGTTATAGATTTCCAACTCAGGATCGGATCTCAGTTGCTCAAAGATTTATGCTGAAATGGAAAACATATATATTAAAAAAACAAGTCGGAATGAATATTAACACGAGAGATTAGTTTAATTTGGTCAGTCCCGCAAGAGTTTAAACAATTTTCTTAGCTCACTACATAGTGTTTGAGAAAATTGGATTTTGAAAAACAAATTATGGCATACATTTGAATTGCTTAAAACTTATGGTGAACGGAATCGATCCAGAAATTAACGGAAAATGAAGAAAACTTGACTAGTTGAAATATTAGAGTTTCTTCAAAATGGGGACTGAGATCAAAATGGAAGAGAATTTGGAGAGGAAAAAGAGAGTGATAGCGTAGAGCTAAAAGCTATGGCCGACGGTAGCAAGCACACGTCGTCGTATTGTACTCAGAAATTAGAGAAAAATAAAAATGATAAGTGTTAAATAAATCCGGTCAAAGTTACTGTAGGTCTTCATTTCCAACTCCACCACAGGATGTTTCAATTAACCATGGAAGGAAGGGCAAGAGAGAGAGAGAACTAAGCATGTAAACTACCTTCATTACAACGATGTTTGAACATTCTTCGCTCTTTTCTGTGTCTCGCTTCCAGCTTCCTCTCCTCCTCCTGGGGACGGAGGTGGAAGCGCCGCCGACGGAGACGATGAAAAGCTGCCGGGGATTGGGTGGCTAAGGATTCAGATGGTTCGCCGAGCAAGATAGTACAGATAAATGGGTTAAATGCAATTTACCTTTCATATGTAATGGGCAAAAAAATTCAAAGATTAAAAAACTTCCAATCCTTTAAAACAAAAAGAAAAAAGCATTTTACCCCTATTTGCCCCGGAGTTTGTTTTTCACTCGTGGTGTTGCAAGTGGTTATCATGTTTTAGCTTGTGTAATACATACGTTTACATTTTAAAATTAGCTTAGACTGTAGATTGATGCCCAATGACAAGAAAGACCTCGGTAATATTTCGAATTTTGTGGGTGGTAGTTGGACGTAGGCGAGGTATTGAATAATCCTAAATATACCCTCCTATCTATATGTCCAACAACCTAAATTCCC
>JAGSPU010001552.1:0-10675 GCA_019321725.1 Paulownia fortunei
ATGATACTGTTGCAGTCGCCCTGCAGATATCTCCTGCAAGTCTTGTCTACTCGGGTTCAGAAGTAAGAGTCAATTCTTTGCCTTATTTTAATAGGAATTCTTAACTGATTCTTTTGTTTTCCATCTTAGTATTTTGTGTGTGTCTGCTTTTTTCTTTTCTTTTTTTTTGGTTGAGTTCAAAATTCACTTACTCATTTTTTCGGCTATAGCACTGATTTGTTAATTACTCTTGGTTCCTTACTATCAGATGACACTGCTATATGTATCAAAAGACAGTTCATTTCATTTTACCTGCAACATAAGAGTGTTGTCCTATTCTGGTATATGTGAGCTCTTATCATGGTTCTTTTAGTGGTAGCCAGATGTGAATTGAAAGTTATATAAACTATTTCTTGCCATTTATGTTCGTATTTGATTGTCATATTAATTGCTAATAAAACTATTTATCTGTTTATGGGAGAAACGCAGATAAGCATAGTACATATTGCATACATGCCGTATCTTTTCTGTATTGCATGTATGCGTAAAATCATAAACACATACACAGATTTACTTACTCTGGGTAGCTCCTACCATAGTTTTGGGAACTAAACTGGGTTCTAGAGATCTTGTACCTTTCTGAGGTCATATTATCGTCTTGCTCCTGCGTCAGTAGTTCTTCTTGCATTTGTTGGTGATTTTGACATGTAAGGCTTTATTGTATAATGCCACTGCTTATCTTACACTATTTCTGTACTAACAACCAGTGCTTGAATTTTGTGCAAACTTAGCACCAGTACATAATAATGTGACTTATCTTTTTCTTGATAACTCGGCATTGTGACGATTGTTGATAACTTTTTTTTTCAGTCTTGAGAAAGGAGTTGAATTAGACTGCCAGTGGGTTGAATTTGATGATGTCCGCTACCATATTCAGGTGATACATATCTTACTGGATATTTTTGGAAGAACATTGTCATCATCTAAAAAGCTTCAGATTAAAACTGCATCCCTTGCTTTTAGATAATTATATTGCTTTTACATAACTATATTTATTTCTTATGTTTATATTACATGTTAGCATTCTGTAGAGCACACTATAGGGCCACAGGCTTTCGTATCTGATTTCCTAACTCTTTTGCAGGCAAATGTGAAGAATCCAAATCTCCTTCTACTATCACTATCACTACCCTCCCCACCTCCAGAAACTGTATTTTTTGGGGACTTCCTCAAGGAGCTATAGAAGCAATAAAAGCAGCATATGGCGTGGTTTTACAAATTCTTGATCCCCCAAGGGATGGTTTTAATCTTACAGTGAAACTGAACTTGTCAAAACTTCCTCCAGATGAAGGTTCAGTGAGTTTCCCTTTTAAGGTCATTCATTATGAGCTTTCCATGGTGATGCTAAATGATATGGAATCCCTGTTGTGGAAAACTTTGGAGTTGTTTTGTCCTTTGCTTTATTCTTTGTCCCTGTTGTTTTGATTATTTCCATCTATAATCTATTTACTGGCCAAGTTGTTTTATTGTTGAAGTACCTTCCATTGACGTCATCTTTACTTTTCTGGAATAAATTTATTTTTATTTATCAACAATTGGTAGAAGTCTGAATCTTTGCTTAATCAGATCATCACGAAGTTTACAAAACTTCCACTCTCTTGAACATAGGATTGCTTTAATTGTGTTATTGCCTAGCATGTTGATAGTATAAAATACATGAAACTTGATGGTAAATCATATTTAGTTTGACCCAATGACCTGCTATAATTCTAGTGGAATGGCTATGAAACATCATACTTTAGCATATGAAGACATTGTGAAGCTTCTAAATGTATGTCAATCTATTACCTTGGACATGTTGGAGTGAACATGTCTGCAATATAGTGGATCAGTGGACCTCCAAACGAGGAGGCCTGATACTACAATGCATCATTATGTTTTTCATGGATGACATTGACAATTTTAAAAACATCTATCTAGCATTATCATATAGTGGTTTCTTTTATTTAATTAGTTAACAACTTTTGAAATAGTTGTAATCACAAGTTGTCTGATTGCTATATATAGCAGAAATATTGAAAATGGAATTAATGTTTTTGAAATTGGTTGATTGGGCAGTTTAAAAGTCGAAAATTATTTAATCTGTGAAGTTATTTCTAGATAATCTCTTGAGTATTAGTCTGTGCCTCCTAATTAATACAGGTTTCTTACTTCTTTGAGAACATTTCTATTCTTGGATGAAGCAAAGTGTCTGCGCTCCTATGTATGTAAACTATTGTTTGTGAGTGTGTGTGGTGATAGATTTATTATTTTACAAGAGGACTGAGATGATCACACAGTTTACTTTTATATGAAGATTTCTGTGCATTGCGGTCACTTAAATATTTTAGTTGTTGAAGTTGGAGAATCGCTGTCATTTACAAAAGATATGATGAAGAATTTTGTCACATATAGAGCATGAAATTCATTGTTTTGGGTTTGTGACTGAGGTCAACTTTCTAATGCAAAAATACCAATAATTAAGTCATCAGCCATTAACTGCGAAATTTAGATGGAACTGATTCTTTTTTTTCTCCTTAGGACATGCTCAAATATACATAGTGGCAATTAGGGTATCTGTTCAAAGTTTGTTAAGTGACCGATCCTGTTGCTTCTTGTTTTCGTAATTGATACTACTACACAGACTGTAGTTGTGTTCCTATACCACATTTCTGTTATATTTGGTTGTTTCCAGTGATAACTTCTGAGTATGGGATGATAAATGATTCTTCTGTTCTGAAAACCGAGTACGTAAGATTATAATTTCCTTCTGTCATTCTAACGGAGCATATAACTTTTGAGAAGTAGATGGTATTCATGTGAGATTCTCTTTTTAAGACTCATTTGGGCTCCTCTTTGATATTTCTGCATGTTTGCAAAACACTCTCATTTTCTTTCAGATGAGAAGTCCGTAGTTCTACCTTCTTAGTACATCTGCATACTTTCTCTCATGCAAATATAATTCTGAGCCTTTGGATCAGTGGAAAGATTTCTAGATTTGGTCCCCTGACTAACAGTTGTTAGATATTGTACTGGCAACATCTGATGCCCCTTTGCGTTTGGTTCACAGATAATAAAATCATGAAAAATGGATGTTAATTTTGTTTAATTGGTTTCAGTTTGTAAACTTCAATCTGTAAATAAATGCAAGATATTATTGGTCATATTGGTCAAGAACATTTTTAGTTCTAATTTTTCAGGACTAAATAAATCACTCGGGTATAAAGTTCCTCTTAATGAACAAACTGTTTGTCTTAATAATTCAAGGAAACTCGAGCTCCAAATCTTTTTTGGTACCCTTCCTTGAAAGAATATCTGAGGATATTATTCCATGGATAATAAAACATTTCGATAATTTAATTCAAATCAACCAGAGAAAGCACTGTCCTGTACTAATTTGGGGTTGATTACCCGAGTTTTCCTTTGCTACTCTACTCTATCAAGAGCTACCTCTGAAGTAAGCCATAAAGGCTTAGATCTTCATTAATTAACTTATTCTGTTTATTTTAGATGAAACTTATATTGTTCTTCGTATTGTTAGACAGCAGGTCCTGAAACCTAGATAAAGAAGAGTAAAAGTACTTAAACCTCTATGCTAAGGAAAAATGCGTGCTGATTAAAAAACAACCTTTGTGCTCAGAAAAAAATATTTTCAAAAAGTGGAGTTTTATTTCTCATCTAGAATTGGCTCCCTCTATTGCATAGAGTCGATAAGAACGATCGAATAGTATCCTAATTTTCCTATTTTCCCTACTTTCCCCTTTATTTTTTTCCCCTTAATTTCTGTGGGAAGGAGGGACACTAGTTTTATCGCAATCATCTAAGTTGCTATAAATTTGTATTACACATGCAAACAACCAAAGCTTGCCTCTAGTGAAGTTGTTTTAGTTTTCATCACTGAGTTAAAAACAGTTTCAATAAGAAGGTAAAAATGGTGTGGTACCTCTCTGATACTGCTAAAGCAATTCAGGCATGCATACCCATCAGGTTACCCTGCAAAATGTAAGACAGATCGATTGCTTCATCATCCGTGATTTCAGTTATACCATAAGGATGTGTATTATCTTCCCCCCACCCACACACACACATGCTACCTTTTGTGGGATAGTTATATAATGCAATTCAAAAAATGATAGTTGTTTAATTTTCTCTCCATGCTCGAAGCATGTTACTTTTAGAATTCTGTGTAAGGATAGTTCTTGAATTTCAACGATTGTGTTGTGATCACTTGATTCACCATAACCATTTTCCTTGTGCCTTTGTAAACATAACTGTATGCATCTAGTCTTGGCGTGCATGTGTTTTTGTATCTTATATTTATAACATTGAGTTTTATCTGATGCCTCTGGCTGTTTTCTATAGAGCATAAGCAAGCACTCCTGGTAAAGATTGCTTCTATTAGAGAAGTGGTACAGGGTGCGCCATTGAGAGCGATTCTCAAACAACTTGTCTCGAGGAGTGTTAAGTTTGATTTGAACCAGCTTGTTTCCATTGTGCATCGGCCAAACGAGTCATTTTTTGTTGTTCCTCAGGTAATTTGTCTAAACTTCTCTCGAGTTCATTGTTTTTGCTCGGTCAAAAACAACATAAATTGATATTATCATGCACTCAAAAATCATGCTTGGAACTTGCTTGCAAGCACTTCACCTCGTGTGCTATTTGGGTGCTTAAATGCAATTATATATGTTAGGGTGAACTTGGGGTATCATATTCCTATAGGACCTGAATGGCATGCGCTTCTTGGTTGCAGGCAGAAAAGGTGACAGTGATTTTCCCTATGCGATTCAAGGATTCAATAGATACTGTTCTTGCTACTTCTTTCCTTCAGGTAGATGGATTTAATTACTGAGGACAGATTCTTTCATGCTTGTTTTTTCACTTTTGCCTTCTCCTTTTTTTTTTTCTTTTTTCTTTTTCTTTTTTCTGTCAGCTCGCACCTCTCAAGCTGCCTCTGGCCTCTGCATTAGTTAATAATAGGAAAAAATTACTCTACCCTAGAATCTTTTTATTTTTTTTTTCTTTTTTCCTTTACATGATCGGCTGCGAAAAGTTGTTGCTTTTTAAATTAGAGAGGCCTATGCTTGCATGCTAGGTCACTCCTATATGTCGATATGCTAATCTTCTATTTTCATTGGTGTGAGAATCAAACTACGTCCTTTGAACTTCTATTTTTCGATGTTGATGTTGCTATGATATAGTTTATTGATTTTCATTTCTGACATGGTGGGACTTCGTAATGTACATTGTTTAGTTGTAGTAAGAGATGCAGGCCCAAATTAGTGACGTTTCTGCTAAAAATATAGCACACTCGAAATCCCATTTCTGTTTGCATGTCTATTTTAACAGTTGCTTTTTCCCCTCTACAGGATTTTCTTCTTAGCTACTTTAGTGAATAAGGTTCTTTTCAGTCTTCAATAATTTGGTAACTATTCAGGAATTTGTGGAAGCAAGGCGAACTGCTGGACTTAGCAATGCCCCTCCTTGTTTGTGGTCTTCTTCTCCCCCTCAAGAATTGAAAGGAGCTTCTGATGAAGCATTATCAGCAAATGCTGGATTTGTCAGCTTTGGTAATCCCTGAATTTCGAGTCGATATTTTAATCTACTTTTATCTGTTTATGATGAACTCTTATGTGTATCTGATGAACAGTCATATTCCCTCGCCATGTGGAAGGCAGAAAGCTGGACAGAACTGTTTGGAGTTTATCAACATTTCATGCTTATGTCAGCTATCATGTCAAGGTGAGAAGCTGTGCACCCCAAAAGTTGTAGTCAGTTGTTATTATCTAATATATAAAGTGACTTAAGTTGCTATGAACTATTCTCTTGCTAGAGGATACTGACGATTCTCCTGCCATAGGATACTGGCTCAAATAACCATATTACATGAGAAATCGAAGAAATTAAGATGTTGAATTTTGAACTATCCAAGCCACAGAAGCTAGAAACAGCAAATAAGCATGGACTGTAAGCTGGTTGAATAATGAAATTTTAGAGAAATTTTAGAAGAAGAGATCTCTGATATCAAAGCTCGACGCGAAAAGAAAAAGGAAATTACCATATAAGTGAGATCAACAATATTCTAATTTAGGATATTGTTAGTACGTAATTCCTAAATAGATTCTTGGGTTGTCTCCTTTTAAGTTTATTCGTCCATGGAAATCAGAATTTCAAGCATGTGTAGGACTTAAAAAGAGTTGCTAAATATTAGAGTTCCCTCGTGTGGTGATATTTCAGAATTTTATTAACTTTTGTTTTTCAAAGACAATTATCTCCCCCCTTCTCTGCTTGACTTTTCCATTGCTTTTTCCCTACTTTTTATAGGCCCTATTCATTTCAGGATTTTTTTTTTCTAATTTTCTCTGTACTTTCTGGGACTTGTTGGATTATCTGTCTCTTTACATCTTCTTTATCTGTTCAGTAATACATGTTCAGAAGACAATGTTCGAATAGTGCCAGAAAGAGAAATGAAACCTGATGTTTCCCAAACTCATAAACAAGATTTTTTGTTGTTCCAAAATGGAGGAGTCCTTGCATCCATCCTCCTGCATTCCCTAGATTGCAAGTATTTTCAGGCATATCATCATAAGTAGGGCCCGATCATATCTTGCTGCATGATCTAACCACCATGTCCTCATCACCACCATCCTTAGTGTCATCCTCTTCTTCTTCCTTCAATGCTAAGTCTCAATGTGACTACTATACCTTCCTCTTTCAGCCATGAGTCCTAATGTTCTCCCCTTAGTTACCACGCAAACACCTAATTCATTTTTGTATGAGAATGAATTGCTCATCCATAAGTTAGAAAAATCGTGATCATGTTTATGGAGGCAATCTGAAACTTTTTACTTTATTGTTTCAGTTATTTTGCATTAATATTGTGGTGATCATGGCTCAGTAACCGTAGTATGAAAGCCTCTCTTAGTTACTAGTAGGGACATTATCAATTGTCATTAAGGTTTTAATAAAACCCCTTTTTCCTTTAACACGCTAGTGCCTAGATCTCGTTCTCCTATCTTTGATACAGGTTAGGCGACTAGTTTAGATAGACCTAAGAAAGTTTATTCCTACCCTTCCCCTTTCTGTCACGAATTGGAAAACCTAAGTATTTCTGATTAGTTTCATTCTTGCATATTAAGTGGTCAAGTTTGAAGGCCACGACCCCAAAAACTGAGATAAAGTTTTATAATGACTGAAGAAATAGCATGATGGAAAAAAGAGGTTAACTATGCAGTAACTTGACTTCAGGCTATTCTGTATAAGCCTCCCGACTAAATCCAAATTCTACTGTTTCTCAGTTATCCCACTCCTGTATCTGCATTGAAAGGGGGTTGGATTTGATCCCAATATCACATGATAATTTGAACTTCAAAATTATCCAGGAATAATTACATACTTCAGGTCAAATTTGTGAAAGACATGGGTCATTCATATTAAAATTCTATTTCAGGGGCAGTGTTCATTTATTCTCAGAGAAAAGAATATTCAGTAGACATTATATCAAACTCATATCTTGTCTTTTTCTGACATATAGGCTACCAGTTTCTGTTTTATGTCTAAAACACCCAAAACAGAAAATGACAACAAAGTTAAACTAGATTGGACCTATGGCCCTATGCTGATGTGGGTTGAGGTAAATCTTTTACTCACTCTTCCACATGTAAGTTGGCATCATATCCAAAACAATTTTGAACTTGAAATTAAGCGAGGCATATAGCTAACAGGAACTGTGAGAGACCAAATAACTTGATTATTTGATGAACAAGAAGAGTTAATTGTTTGCTATGAATTCTAGAATGCGACAGATACATATATAATATATATAATATATATATATATATATATATATATATATGAGAGGAGTGCCCATAAAAGGTATTTTAATGTTTGAGCTACTTGGTCACTTGGGATTCTTTACCAATCTATAATAAGTCTCCCTCGAATGGTGATGAAAGTGCTTTTTCTTTGGTGCAGAGGTTTTGGCCATTTTGGTTCATTGAAATTCTTTGTGCTATCTGTATGATAATTAAGAATCAGCTCATTGTTGCAATTTGAAGCTTCACCAGTCTTTATTGAAATTCCTAATCTGTGGCATCAAAAATTGCTGAGATATCCTTACCCACAGAAATTGATGAGATATCAATAACAATAATGACTTTTAGAGTATGCTATGGCTATTGATTTTCCAGACAAATACACATTGTGCTCCATGAGAATAATTGGAGATCTTTTTACTCTCCTTTTGATTGCAAGAGTTCATTTGTGGTTATTGTCTTTCTGATTGCTCTTTCAGTAAAGGCTTCTTGAATTTATGATGTCTTTTCTGAACTCAAGCGCCTGTCAAGCATGATGCAATTTTTTTGTTATTTCAAGGAAGGAATATAAACTTGTCAAATTTTGTCTGGTCAGAGCAAGTACAATTCTTTTTTAGTACAAGATATAGGGGCCATAATCTATCCTGCACCAACTAGATGTAATGAGAACGCGAAGGGATTCTATTGCAGAATGCAGAATGCATAGTCGTGATGACAGGAAAAATGAATCGGATAAGTATTAGGTGCTTTGAACTTAAAAAAATAAAAAAAATAAAATATATAAAAAAAGTAAGTGACTTACTCCTATATTTTAGTGTAAAAGATAGTCACTAGAATCAGGGTATCCTGGTTAACCTAACCCAAGAATAATAATTTATAAAAACTCTCTCTGCCAATTTTTGTGCTTGAACTTTAATTTTTAGACAAGGGTTCTAGATAATTTATCATGTGACCTCAAATGTCTTGTGTAAGCAGTGCTCAGAGGGCTTCATGCATACCCGGATGAGACGTCGTGTGGAGTCGCTGATAGAGGTGAGTCTTCACTGCTATTTGGCTTCTTGATCAGTCCTACTTTAATTGAATCTTCTCTCAACTAGCCTTCTCATTCTGAATTTTGCATGTCTATCATGAGCTTCACCGATTATGTTTGAGGATGTTTTAGGCTTCGCTTAATTAAGAGCTGAAAATCTAGCATGAGGAATTCTTATCTTTCGAATAAGTGGAATAAAGGCAGTTTCCCTTTTCTGCGACACTGTTGATGATCACTTAGAGCAGTTTCTTGCTCTGAAGGCTCAACACCCTTACTTGAGTTCCTCCAGCCCATCCTCCAATCAAAAAGAAATTAAAAAAAAATATAGAGCAAGGCAAAAGCAATTAAAATAAAATAAAAAATTCAGCTCCTGTTTAACACTTCAAAATTAACATACACAGTCAACAAATAATGCCTGAAATCATACCACTAACAGACCAGTGTATGTGAGAGTGTAACTGCAAGATAGTTGGTAACATAATTTTGGGGTCTTTCATGGGCATCTCGTACCATCAGTTTTATTGATCATGCTGAAACTGAACTTGAGTTCCTTAGAGCTTGAGGGAGGTTAGTATATAAACTGTTTATTGTTATCAGCCTAATGTAAAATGCAGGAGATGTTAATATTTTACTAAGAAACCTTCACTACCTCAAAAGAATTGATACATAAAGGTCCCCCTAGATGTTCATGATGTTCTGTTTATGTTCCATTCACTGTACCTGGTCAATCAAATTATGATCTCAATTTAGATATGGCAGCTTTTCTCTGCTACACCCTTTGATGCTTTTTTATTAGAATGAGTTCTGATTGTCAACTGAGTAGTATTTATACTAAATGGCGATATTATTGTGCTTTGATGGAATAGATGTAGTTTCTGTTGTCGACTGAGTAGTATTACTAAATGGTGACATTATTGTGCTTTGATGGAATAGATGTAGTTATTGTTGATGGTCAATCCCCTGGGTACAACCTCATCAAATTTCACACTATCTGAGCCGCACCAGCTGCTAGAGAGAGCACTGTCAGGTTCTGGGGTTAATCGAAGCATATATAAATAAAATAATTTATTTTGACTGATAGATTACCGGATTTTTATTGGATTTGCTCTAATTAAATTAAGTTTCCATACTTGTGATTGTATGTGATGATTTAAATCAACACCTAAGCATGATTAAACATATTTATGAACTCATTAATTTGGGCTTGGCTACCTTGGTTTTTCTAGTCAAAAACTTTTCTGTCCCCATGTTTGGTTATAATGATTAATATTTGTTGGCCTGCTTGTATGATGAGGCACAGTAAGCATCCACAACCGAAGACCCATCAGCTGGCAGGAATGTGCCAGTTGATCACCAGAAAAAAGAACATGTTTCGTAACATCGAGTAAAGATGAATCTTGCATTTTCTTCTTTGAAAAGAAATTTGACATGTCGCACTTAACAATGTTTTCTCTCATTGCAATATGTCCTTTTGGTTGTTATTTCTTTTACTCTTCTGTAGAGAAATATTCCTGGACATAGCTGCATCCTGTTCGTTTAGCTTCTTTGGTATTTGTACTGTAAGCCTACAAAAGTGTGACAGGAGTCTCTTTTTGTGCCTTAGGCTCTAGATCGTGCCAAACCAGATTCAGAGAAGGCCAAGAAAACTGCACAAAGTAGAACCTTTAAACGACTGGTATGTCATGGTAACATATTTGGCACATATATAATCCAAACCTGACATTCTTTTCTTCTGTGCTTGCTGAGTTTCAACTTGTGTTTTGTTATTCTTTTGCAGAGTATCAAGGATGGCCGGGGCAGTTTCAATTCAAGATGA
>JAGSPU010001553.1:0-13886 GCA_019321725.1 Paulownia fortunei
TTATTTTGTACCAGGATCTGTCCTCATGTACAGGTCAATGCTACCTATTTGAAACCGTGAAGTTGATTTTACTTCTCTAACTGCTAGAAACCGAAACCTGCAATTATCATGATTTACGAGAATCAGCTAAAAATATCATTGCCATTGCGATGCAAGTTTCTGAGTGAACTTTTACCTGAAGCATTTGCCAAGAATGATTGCGATTTGACTTCAAATGTTTTTCTCTGGAATCGTTTGTCAAATTTCTGTGAGGTTTGCTTATCCAAAATCTGCCAACTGGAGCCTCCATCTTACTTCCTTCAAGGATCCTATGATATAATTGGACTCACCACTCAAACTTTCCACCAAAGAAATCCGATATACAAAAAAGTACACCATACGCGTATATATAGCATACACGCACACAGCATGTATATTATAGAGAGATGGACGAAAACAGGTATCATTCTGCACTACAGAAGCTAGAAACAACCAATCACAGACTTGCATTAATTATCTTGAATTGCATAACAGAGACAAAAAACTTGACAAGAGTTCAACATAGAAGAAGCCTAGAGAGATATAAAGCAGTCGGGAGCTTGAAAGAGAATGCCATATCCCAGGAAAACTTTGGTGCATCCATATCAATAATATATATGTGCATGTTTTGCAGTATCAAGAATATATATATGTGCATGAGTACCGTGGTAGTGTAATCAGAAGCTATGAAGAACATTTTAGATACTCCTCAGCCATATTGATTTGTTCACCGATGCATTTGTTACGGTATAAACACAGCACAAGACTCTTCAACATGTACCAACCTTTTTCAAAATAATATAGGCATAAGTGCAAGCAAGATGCAAACATTACATAGAACCGAAACAAAAAAAAAAAAAAAAAACAAAGAACCCTCAATTAAATTGTTTATTTTTATCTAGAAGGTACACTTGAAATTGTAGGGCAACCAAAATTCCCTTAAAATTTTATAAATGTATTATAATCAACAGACTTGCCCTAATATCCCATAACATATACTAAAATCGCATGTTCCACTGTTTCCGCTCTCTTTCTCACCCTCTGTGTCATTCAAGCTAAAGAAAATATGCATAGAGCTTGATTGGGAACAAGGATCGAAAACATGAGCTTAATAGAAGACTGAGATGGTAATCTATCTACGTGCATCCTTATGAAAAGGTTTCTCTCTTTAAACGCCTGCTGACTGCCTCTTCAGTCTTACTATATTCTCTCTCCCAGAAAATGGAACGGAAAGTAAAAGAAGCTCAAATTGGCAAAACCTCAGAAATGCAAATTTCAAGCAGTAGTTGCGCAAGATATGCTGTGCCAAAAGTAGCATGCAATATGCCAGTCACTAATCATAGGCATATATACTTGTTTAAAGTTGTCAAACATTGAAAAAATTCAGAAATACCATACCAGTCCATTGGATCTCTCTCTGGAGCATCATTTGCCGACATTAATTCATAAGCAACTAGCTCGTGCATCCGGTTATCAAACACCTTATAAATGATCCAACAGCCTATAAGACCAAACTCATTGTTACATGATGCATATAGGTCGAGGCAATGAAGTAAACATGAGAATATCAATCTGACATTCTATATACCCAAGGATCCACCTTTTAATATTTAGAGTGGAGAGTTATCAAAGCAAAGGTCATCTGGAATGTTGGATAAATTACTTTGCAGAAGTTTGCATCTTGAAAGGTGTATAAAGAAATGCCTCTTTCTTCTTTATTTTTTCAGAAAAATGAAGACGACAATTTATCCTAGAAAGTTCAAGGACAATGTTTGGAGAACAAGATTCCATCTATCAAAAATACATCCAAGAGAAAATGCTTGATACCTGTTGCACCATTTGGTTCTTCCCACTTTGACATACGAGTTCCATCAAATGCAGATGTGGCCTGATTTATTCCCAGGCAATGATAATCAAGTTAAGAACATGAAAAGAAATATCGTGTCAATACAGAATTCAAGACAAACTCTACTGAGAAAGTATAAGAAAATAAGCTACTTACTATTCCAAAAGGAAGCTCCTCACCACTTGCAAGTACAAAACCAGAACATATTCTGTTTAACTTCAGAAGTGGCCAAGATAGAGATTCTTTGTTCAACTTCTCACAACTGTTAAAATTATGGATCAAATCATCCAGTGCATGAAAGACAACAGGCAGTGCCAAGGACGTTTTTACAGGATCTGAAGCTATACATATATCAGTAGCCCCATCAACACCCAACTCACTCTTCAACGAAAGGGCATCAAACAATTGACCAAATGAGGGAAGCATCCTACTGAACAATGAATTAGTCGATACAGCATTTATTGTAGTTCTCCTGGTTTTGAAAGGGGAATTCTTTAGCCTAACCAAAATCCTTTTGAAAGTTTCGAGAACTTCTGTTGCACTAGCTTTATCAGATGCTTGCTCTACTAATTGATAAAGACAGGAAAAAATGCATCGTATATTTTTGTCACATGCTCATCTACACATTTGCGAACTGGACAAGATGAGAACTTAAAGAATCATCAGAGCCAAATTCTAATCTTGATATGCGCCATTCCTTATCCCCACTTTGTCTTCCAGGTAGTGAGATTGAAGCGTCATCTTTAGAAAACAAGTTCCGCTCAAGTTCTTCTACTTCACTTGTGTCACGTTTATCAAGCTTTAAGAGCATCTCAGAGATAAAGTTTTTACGCCGTTCTCTTGTTATATCAGAGATGATACTTACCAGAGCAGGCTCAGTAGTTATGACCCGTCTAGACAAAACCTGCAATAAAAATGTCTCTGAACTCAAACTTAAAGATAGGTTTTGTATACGTGTAAAGGGAAGAAGAATGCCCAATCAGAAATTGAAGATAGTAGTACCTCATGCCACTTTCTTGTGTAACGCTTAGTGACATCATAAACTCCATCTCTAGCTACAGCAATTACATAGTTCAAATTCTTTTTCCAGCTTCAAAGGAAAATACAAGGTTCAAATTAATGTGGTGACAATAACATGTTTCATAATCGGAGATCATGAAGATATGATTGAAACACACACTGTCAATTAAGATATTTACCCTTTCTCATATAGTAGTGGATTGTCATATATTCCTTCACAAGGATCAAGATGCATCCATCTGCATATTTTTTGTCCCAGGAATAGAACTTTCTGATGCTTGAATAGTATGGGCACAGATTATAAATGGGAGCAGCAGCAATGAGAACTTTACCTTCCTAAATATGGTGAGAAGCACTCTGTCCAAACATGATCTGTGAAGTCCAAGATCTAGAAATGATAGAAAAACATTAGAAACAGCATTGAAGCAATCTCTTCTGACAGTGTGTCTAATATCTGAAAGCAAACTACTTGATAAGTTGATATAACACAAAATGCCCCCAACATAAACCACAAAATTTACATAAAGTTATGAACCACTAATAGTATGTAAATCTTCTTAAATAAGTCCTCATTTATATATCTTCCAAGATACTAGCTAACAGGCATAATCACACCTCAACAGAATTTCATTTCCAATGTTTTGTGATGCCAAATTCTTCAACTCTAATTTTGGAAAGCATCTATGCAAAGACCCATCCCTCCAAGTGCTTGAATGTGTACGCAAAAGGAAAATGAGAACAATGACAAAATTCATAACTATTGCTCGCACTCAGACCCTCTAATTCTTAGTTATCTTCCAGTTAAGTGAGCATTAGAGACTATAATATCTATTATGTTAAATGTGTAATAGAAACTTCAAAAAGATAATATAAAAGAACTAGAAAAGAGAGAGAGAGAGAGAGAGAGAAAGATATCGACAGAATCAAATAAAGAAGTAAACCACTTCTTTCATATTTACAGGGAGTACATGCTTTCTAACTTTTACAAGGTTTATGCCTCAGTGAGTTTTATCAGGCTGAGGCTAGCCACTCCAGATCAAGTGTCATTATTTTTATGAAGATCACAATAATAATAATATAACACTACATAAACTCCAAGATTAAAATGAACAGACTTTCCTAAGAGATTTTAGAAAGACTGTCATGAGACAAGTTACTTTTACCAGACATCTTATGGTCGCTAATTTATACTAGTAAGAAGCTAATGGAGTTGGATTATGATGACACTGATAAAAATTCTAGCTAGGAGAGATGCACAGACCATGTGCTTCAACCAGAAAATCTAGAACCAAAGGGTCCTCCATGTGAAAGTCAAATGAAATTCGAATCAATGCATCAAACGTTGAATGCAATAATAGAGCTAACTATTACCTGTAGATAATTGATAAGAAGTCACGATGAGAAGTTCAAACCAAAACATCCTCAAAGAATTTGTCAAGAATAAATTGATAGGCAGACTGAAGTTTAATAAACAACGAATCAACCACATTGAGCTACAATCCATAAATTCCCAATATCAAGTGGAGTGTGAGAAAGGTGTCAAGATAATTCGATAAAAGAAGATACTTTCATCTGTCTTCAACCTGGATTAACATTGCAGAACAAGGAAACTAGCACATGAGTATGTCTCAATTTGGATTCTTCGGATTTAAGAAAAGAAGCTTCCTTAAGCTAAAGCTATTTCTGTCCTTATGATACATGCAACTCCTCAACTAACTTGCTTTCATTGTGATCCAAACCTGCTAGTAGCTAGGAAGAGAAATTAATTAATTTTAAGATTGTTTGCAAATCATTTAGACAGGCTGGAGACTTTTCCAAGCGATAGGATCGAATTTATGGGACTAGACCAAGTATCATCTCACTATTTATCTTTCGCACATTTCAATGTAGCTTTCTAAAGTATCACGATGGGCTTTCATGAAGCTTCCTATTTTTTACTCAACTCGGAGCTTCATATAAAGCATAAAGTAGGGGCTCAAGCATTCCCAACGAGGGAGGGCTCCTCCAATGATGTCAAAATAATAGAAGCACACTTTTTTCCTTTTTCTTTTTTTCTTTTTCCTTTTTCTTTTTTTGTACATAGTTGGAGCATACTACATCATTTTTAAGGAAAAAAAATGAGTACTGGATTTAGAAACCACTCTCTTTGAAAGTTGAGCTGCTCCAATTGTATTTACAGTTGACTGATGTATCTGACTCCAGCATGATTAGTCAACAAGCGATGTAGATCCGTTCTTTCAGATTCCATGTCTATAAAGGTGCAATCTCAGAAAGTTTGGTCAAGTTCTCTATAATTCATTTTTGTGGAGCAAATTCAGGATCACATATTAAAATCGTGAAACTTTAGCACATTGCATATGTTAAATTAGCATTAGGAGAACGAAAAGTTGGAAGAACACACTAACTACACCAATCATGAAAGTTGTAGTATTTACTTCCTATATACAAAATTTATCATCTTATAGATAATCATGTGCAATCCAGTCAAAGCAAACCAAATTGGAGATTTTGCAGTCAGCTTCTGGCAACTTTGCTTTGGGCTGCCTAGACAAACAGGAGTTCCTATTTTTCACTATCTACTCAATTTACTTAATTCTGCATTGTCGTGAACTCAATTTTCTCTGGATGTTTTCACCAAACTAGAAAATATTTACAATCAAAAAATTGCAGGGCCCTATTAAGAACTCAATGAATATACAGGTGTTATCCTAAAAAGTGGATAAGGTTTCCTTAGAAAGCGAACTCACCAACCGAGATTCGTAACCAAAAGCTCGACAATATAGTGTGAAGCAATTAGCCCACTCCCCACAGCGTCCCTTTCTTGTTTCCAGAAGCTGAATAGAAAAATCTATTAACAAATTCAAGATTCAAAACCTGCTTAGCTTCATGAAATATCATACCTTCAGTGGATCATTGTATCTTGGGAAGCGGGTTACATTTGAGCATGACTTGCAGCTGCAGAAGTTGAAAAGGATGTCAAAATAAGTGTAGCTGTGTTCAATATCAAACATTATTCATTTTTCCTTGTGCAGAGAGAGAGAATTCTAAAAATTTGAAGAACAATAACAGCTTTATCATTGTCAAGAGTCCATCATTGGTGCTTTGCATATGCAAAAATCCACAGAAGGAGAAAACAGAAAACAGAGAAGAATCCCAACCATTTAGAGTTAGTGACTTTGTTCAATCAAATTATTCCAGTTACAGTAAGAGCACTTTAGAGCCACCTATGAAGCAAAGAACTCTGATTTTGACATTTCATTGCCATATTTATCGTCCGTACTTTCGGAACAGTTGATGGACAACATACGGTTGCCAGTAACCATGAGCTGCCTGTGGTAATTGCTGATATCCCCTTGAGAGCCTTAGGGATGAATGAATAAGGTTTCACAGGCTCATATCAGGTTGAAGAGAAAACTGCTTTACTTAGTTCCTAGCCTGCACTTCCTGGTTCTTTTTCAGAAGACAGCAAAGTCAGGTCTTTCCAAATCAAAGTTCTCATTATGGCTTGTACCACCGCACCAACGTACTCTTCAGTAGAGCCGAACATTATTCCTCATACACTTCTCCACCATTCAAATTTTTTAAAGTGAGAAAGGTTCATGTTCGTTTCAAGAATTCATACTGTTGCCTTCATCATCTCTACAAAGATACAAAGCATATTCCAGTTCCCAGAGATTGTGGTAAATTATTATCTCAGTAAAAATCATTGCTATGCACTAACTATGAGAAAGTTCTTAAGTGATGAAAAATCAGAGCTTGGATATCTCAATGAACATGTGAGGCTTGCACAAAGTCATCTTGATGAGTGAATGTTGCAGATAACTGGCATCAGCAAAGGATTCATGAAGCTTTGTATTGCATCCATGTCATTTACTGAGCTCCATACTACTTAAAGCATAGTAACAAGAGGGAAATAAAGAAAGGCCACTGGGTGTTAGCAATGTAATAGCTTGATTTGCAACAGGGACTTATCAAGTTTCATAGACAAAGCATGACAGATGATATAAGATAAGACAACTGCAAAATTAGCACTGAGAGATACCAGTAAAGTTCAACTCGAGATGCTCCATAAAGCGATTCTGAATGATTTGCAACTCCCATGCCCTGATTGATTGTGTCATTATTGCAACTGTCACAAGGAGGTGCATTTACCCACCTAGAGTCATCATCGTTGCATGTTCACAGATTTTTGCTTGTCAGTTACTAGAGCTCAGATATCAGTGGAAGTACTTAATGATATGAAAAAAGAGGTATAAGAATGTAAAAGGGAAAAAGTATCCAAGATAATATGCAATTTTCTATAACTATGAGCAGCCTTCGCAAAAAGATATTGTCGTTCTGAACCAATTTGTCAACAACCAACCAATCAACTTTTATGAAGTACAATCAGAGAGGCACAGGTTCACACATTGAGATTAAAGTATGCACAGAGGCACCCACTGCATTTCTCATATATACCATCTAACCAAAGCCAATTCCCAGGTAGCAAACTGGAAGGTTATTTCAAATTATCTACTTTCTTTCTTGTTCATTTTCCCAAATAGCACTAAAGTTCCCAATATCAACTTCCTCAGAGAAATACAATTTCTTATTCTTCATCTTATATGTAAGCATTTGGTTATATCTTAGTTGTCTCAAATGAAAATAGAACTTCAACCAAAAAACTTCAAGTATCAATATCATCTTCTTAATTGAGCAACCATTTTCATACAGCAATCCACAATTGCTGAGTTTCCCTAACAAGCGTATAAGAGATTATATGCTATTCTTAGATATGTTAAGTGCTAAATTATCCCATTATGTAAAGAGGAGATTGATGCAAAAGACAAATCGTCTATTTGAAAAATTTATGTCCAGGAAAGAACAATTGGTGTCGTACAATACATTGCAAGTGAAAACACGCCAAAGAATATCATATTGTCTTCTAACAAGCTTTAAATAAGCACTCTTGCATGATTAATAAGAATACGGTGGATTTAGACCTGAATGACTGCTTAAACCAGAAGAGCAACTGCAACAGGAATGCATGATCAAGTTCATCTTTAGCCGGTTTGAAATGACCCTCCTAAATTGAAGTTGATAAATATGAGAAATGCCAAGTGTCAAGATAGTAAGAGAAAAGTAGGAAGAAGAATAACTATAATTTGTACAAATCAAAAAAGATATACACATTCCTCAATAACTATATAGTTGATAATAATATTTCAGTAATTCCTAGAACTTTCAGAACATCTTTCATCATATGCCAACATCAACTTTTTTGTATTCTCACAATAATAACCTACCACAATAGCTATGGATGTAATATCAGCCCAAAATTAAACAACAAAAATTTAAAAATAAAAATAAAAATAAAAATCCAACAGCACAATAGATATGGATCTAATATCAGCCCAAAATTAAACAACAAAAATTTTAAAAATAAAAATAAAAATCCAACAGCACCATTGCACTCATCGAGAAATACAATATGTTTAAAACCACTCAGTCCTGTAAACACTTTAAACCCTGTAGGCAACTGTCCTCTGTCCAGATTAATAAAAGAAAAAAAAGAAAAAGAAAATGTGAAGATATTTTCTTCTTCGCCTTGCCAATCTCGAGCCTCACTCAGCTAGCATCCTCACCCAATCAGCACCAACTCACCGCAAATTCTTTTTACATTCTAAGGTTATTAATAGTTAATAGCTCCCTGGAATGATCTGTGACCAAGAATAGGAACTTTCATAAGAGCAACTGCCTTTATATAGGCTGTATTGAAAATTCCCTCATTGAGGTTAAATAGAGTATATCAAAGTAAACAATACTATGTTAAACTCATTCCAACTTGTACATTATCAAACAATATGACTACAGCCCCTTCAAAATGATTTCATCAAATTTTTAACTTATTTTCTCACTATCAATCACAGAGTCTATCTCCAAAATTAAATACATCATGACCACTGCCCATAAGGGGGCAAAAAGAAAAATCAGCTGCTTTTGGATGTCCCATCAATGTGATGGAGACATGTGGAAACAGATCCTTCACAACTATCACATGGCTACACGTCACACCAAAATAAGATAGCTTCACCATTATCTGCACTGTGATAAATACTCTGAAATTGACCCATTCTATTAGAAGTGAACATCCATATGCCCAGTCCCACCTCACCTCAGGCCTCACAATCATCCATTTCAGAAAATTGTCCTACCATTCATACGTTAACTAACTTTAGTAGATCTGTTTCGCCGACACTGCCTAACCCTGAGACCCCACTTCTAATGGTAAAGGAAGAATTTAACAATTGACCATGATACTTAAATCAACCTCATTACTCCTCCATGAGAAATCTCTCCTCAACAGTTAACATAGATGCTTCTTTTTAAAAGAAGACGATGAAGGAAATAATAATACGAAATATGTTACCAAGATTTATTGTCCCTTCTTCTCAAGTCTTAATATGTTAGCATATCAGAAACCTTAGGATTTAAAAGAAGCTCCAAGCACAAAAATTAGCAGTAGCCAACTCACAAGTAATACTGGATTCCTCTAGTTAATTCTCTTTAAAAAGAGGAACTTTAACTTCTTACTAGGAGATTCTCACATAAGGCTTTATCTCTTGACTTTTATGTCATGACCTAGCAACACAATCAAATGCACCCTCATTATTCTGTGCTTTGCTATATCATTGACATGAAATTACTGAGATTCTTCAGGATCTTCAGATAGTCTATCTTCCTCAGCATGTTATTATGGCTGCAGTTATATCCATGTGGTTAGATAGGAATCCTGGTATCTCAGTGCTAATGATAAAGAAATGTGTTTGTCATCTTTATTGGGTAAAGTTGCAGACCCATGAGGTGATTTAGTTCCGTCATCATGCTCACCATGGTTGGAGGGATTTACTTATGTATTTTTGATCTATTTCCTTTCCTACTAAATGTTTTTTATGTACCTGTTCAGTCTTTGTCCTGTACTTACAATTTCTTCCCCTTATTAAAATTCTTTTCTTTTTGTCTAATAAGTAATCCACTTTCGTTCGTATTTTTGTTATATGACCACCTCATCTAAAAGCTTAACCCTAATACCGTGAACTCTATTTCATAAATGGGTGGGGTGAGGTTCGAATTCAGGACCTCTTATTTGGCCTAAATTTGATACCATATTGAATGATCACCTCATCTAGAGACATCAAATATTTAATGCCTCTAACACTTACAAAATTACTAACTAAAACCAACAATTTCACTACAATATGCAGGTATGCTTTACAAAAAACATACTCGTCTATGTCAAATTAAATGCTCTTATTTCCTTTACAGAACTCCACAAATAATATCACATATCCTAAAATACAATTTTCTTTCCAAAAGCACCTTTTCACTTAAATTACTGACATAACAATACTAATTATCCACCGGTTCTATTAAGGACAAAACTGTAAATATACCAAAAAATTAACTTTTTCAACTCTCATCTATAACTCTGTGTCAATTCAAAATGGTACATTCACTATGGGATGGAGAGAACACATAAAATTCAAAATTTCTTGAGATTCCAAAATTATGGGTGTCAGTAAGCGGAATTTCATTTAATCTTGATCTCACCCATAGATAATATGAGAAAAAGTTAAGTTGAAGCAAATTGAAATGATTTTGACAAAGATATTTGGTATTTCTACATGGAATTGTCAGTGTATAAAGTGCACTGCATTATAAATGCTTCAGGGAACAAGGGGCAATATATGCTGGGAAGCAGGCAGGCGACAAGATCTCATCGCATTATGTCATAATCATCACTTTGAAGTAACTGATTTGGAGAGCTTTAGAGACTTGACGAATCACAATCTGAAGGTTGAGTGCCCCTGTGATTCTTTTTTTTTATATTTGCGTCTTTAATGTATTAAAAACTTAGTTATAGGAGGAAATGGTGTTGAATTACCTAGTATGTAACAAAAATTTATTCATAGTCCAAAAAGCAAAGAAATTCAAATCTTCTTAGTTTAGGTAGTAAGAGTTGATGACATGAATTTGGCATTACCTGAGATTAAACTAAAACACTTTCTTCTTAGTTAGATACTAAGTTAATGTTTGGATTTGTTTTGGATTTGTTTTCAGTGTTCTGGGGAAGTGTTTTGTGAGAATGTTATTTCAGAGAAGGTATTGGAAATGTGATGTATTAGGAGTAAAATGTATTGGAAAACGTGATGATGTTTGGTTTTATTTTGGGAGAATGAAAATGTTTTCGGAAACAAAAAAAACATAGCCTAAGAGTTTGAATTCAGAGGATTGGGTATTTTCCAGAGTTAAATTTTTTTTAAAATAGAAACAAACCTGGAGGTTGAAGATAGGAGCCCTTACCCTAGCCAATGCAACCATTGCTTTTTCCTCAAGCTTGTCCACAGGAACTGTCTTTCGACCTGCCTCCTGTCGATGTGGATCTTCGTACTGTACCCACATCATGTCATACCAATAACAAAGTTTGCTTCATTTTCCCCAAGAACAATAGTAAATTAATAAGAACTTTTATCAACTAGCTCGCATTCCAAATGAGCAAGCAATTTATTTAAGTACTTTAACCCCACTAAACATGGTGAATTAAAACCATTGCATCTGAGAAAATAGAGTATCAAAAAACTATACAGTTATTAATTTTCTATGCCCTGATTCGTGCTCTTACTTACTCTTACAAAATGAAGGAATAAATTAGAAAAATGAAACAATAATTACCATTAAAACTTGATCAACATAAGGTCGAATCCTCTGCTCAACCTGCTCTCTATTTTCACTTGTCACAAACTGTTGCATCATTAATGCTTCCTCTTCTGCCTAAAATAAAGGCAACAGTATCATTAATATTTTTCCAACAGAAACAAAAAGAAAACTCTTTCAATTCATCTACAACGTAGAGTTAGATTTCAAAAAAAAAAAGTTCATGTCCAACTTCCTCCCCCGACTTAACGGAAATCAAACTCAAATCCTTCTTAAAGATTTGAAAGGACAATAGTGCATGTGATATCCCACGTTGGTCGTGGGAGAAATATTTAAATGTCTTATAAGTGGACACAATGGACTCCTCTAACAACTTTGGTTAACTATTTTCCCAGAGCGAGGATGAATGCGAAATAATTGCTATCGGACCTGTTATACCAGAGTCTCGCTTCAGGACCCCATCCCGTGGGCTCGAGACATGACAAATGGTATCAAAGCCGACCCTAGAGGTACCATTTACGTGAGAGGTCCAGCCAAAGGTGTCCTGGGGGTGTTCTGGAGTGTGAAGGAACGCGATGAGGACATCACATGCCCAACAGGGGTGATTATGATATCCAACATTGGTTGTGGGAGGTAAGAAACTAGGAAAGGCAACTCCTCTAGCAATTTGAATTAACCATTTTCGCAAAGCGAAAACGAATACAAAGTAATTGCTAGTGGAGCCCTTTGTGATGGGTCTCGCTTTCAGGCCCCATCCCCTGGGCCTGGGGCGTGACAGTGCAAGTAATGTATGGACACAAATCTTTTTCCAAAATTCCGTTAGGATACATTATTACTTTCCTTCTTATACTACACGTGCAACATCAAGATAAAACTTACAGTATTATCTTCATAATAAAGTGGTTTGAGGTTAAAAATTTAAAGTGGACTTTTGAAATGATAAAATAAAATTAAATAATCCACCAATGAGGAGAAAAAAAAACGGAAATCTTGTAAGCACCCACTCAATCTAATGTTTATGGTTTAGCCAAAACAAAAAAATCCCCCAGAAACTAAAAGCTCCAAGTACAGTAAGAAAATACTGGAAAAGAAATGATAAAGAATCCAGCCTTTCAAAAGTCCTGACCCAGAATTTTTTAGTCAAAAAATTATCTGAAAAAATTATCTGCTAATTTGAAATAAAGGTGGTAAAGATTTTCAGTTAGCTTTCTTAAATCTCCTATCTTACAGCAGTTCATATTCATAACCCCGTTAAGACTATCTTCAACTACATTTTCAGGAGTCAGCACTTTAACCCAAATAAGAGATAATTGGCTGATAAATTAATAAAGCAAGTAATGAGCAGAAACATAGAAAGGAGCAACTTAAAGTTAATAGACAAAACCTGCAGTATTCGAGCCAATTCTTCATCGGATGTCATGAAATCAGCTACAGATTTTTCTATTTCTTTCGGCCTTTCATCCTCACCAATTGACACCAACCGTAACTTGTCAGAAATCGATTCGAGATCAGAATCGTCCGATACCGTGCGGTTATCATCACCTCCCAATATCTAAAGGTACAAGTCGAAATCCCACCAATAAATTCCAAACATGTATCTACTCACACACATACACATAGGCACATGAGCCATTTAAGTACTGTGTGTACTCGTGAATTAAATATTCCATGTAACGGCAGCAAATTATGTGGTGCCCAATTCCAATAACTGCTTATGATACTAACTGGGAAAACAATCATGGCGTTTGCTTGTACCCTACTGTTTAGGAAAATCTAAAACTGGCTTATGTGCGGTACCAAAAAACCGTGTAGTAGACCTGTAGAATAATTTTCCCCATTGGTGATTGCTATTGAAATTACCAAATGCTGGGTACAAATGCCAGAAGCGCCGAGTACAGAATATACAAAATCGTTCATTGATCAAGCAGAATCAACGTATAAACATAATATTGAGATTACCAAATGCTGGGAGCAAGGTACAAACACAAAATACAAAGAAAGTCTATTTTCATTCTTGATCCAGCAGAATGGGCAACATTAACATATCGTGCGTGCCAAAAGAGAATGGGTGGAAAAGTGAGAGAAGAGACCTTTTGTTGATCGGGAGGGATGGAGGTCAGAGAGAAGAGCTGGAATTTGAGCACCTGAAACGCAATCAAACAAAGAGCGGAGAATCGTTTGAGAATCATTTTAGAGATGAGACAAAAGGGAAGAGCCAAGTGAAGAGAACTTCGAAGCCATCGTCGGTGTCGTAATCGAGGTCGAAGGCGGAGCCGCCGTGTTGAACGACGAATTTGCGAGCCACCAT
>JAGSPU010001554.1:0-14528 GCA_019321725.1 Paulownia fortunei
AGGTAATCCTTTTCAATGTAAAATGCCAAAGTTCTAATTTATGGTGCATAATGCGACTTGTGTGTAATTCTAAGGTGGAAGTTGCCACATACCCTAGTTGACTTTTGCCTGAATGTCTTCACCACAACCTGTGCGTAACACTATCAGTTACTTTTTCTGGCAGAACAAAGAGTAAAGCCGAAGACAAGAAAAGAATCGGCGAAAATGGTGGCTCGCAAATTCGTCGTTCAACACGGCGGCTCCGCCTTCGACCTCGATTACGACACCGACGATGGCTTCGAAGTTCTCTTCACTTGGCTCTTCCCTTTTGTCTCATCTCTAAAATGATTCTCAAACGATTCTCCGCTCTTTGTTTGATTGCGTTTCAGGTGCTCAAATTCCAGCTCTTCTCTCTGACCTCCATACCTCCCGATCAACAAAAGGTCTCTTCTCTCACTTTTCCACCCATTCTCTTTTGGCACGCACGATATGTTAATGTTGCCCATTCTGCTGGATCAAGAATGAAAATAGACTTTCTTTGTATTTTGTGTTTGTACGCCCAGCATTTGGTAATCTCAATATTATGTTTATATGTTGATTCTGCTTGATCAATGAACGATTTTGTATATTCTGTACTCGGCGCTTCTGGCATTTGTACCCAGCATTTGGTAATTTCAATAGCAATCACCAATGGGGAAAATTATTCTACAGGTCTACTACACGGTTTTTTGGTACCGCACATAAGCCAGTTTTAGATTTTCCTAAACAGTAGGGTACAAGCAAACGCCATGATTGTTTTCCCAGTTAGTATCATAAGCAGTTATTGGAATTGGGCACCACATAATTTGCTGCTGTTACATGGAATATTTAATTCACGAGTACACACAGTACTTAAATGGCTCATGTGCCTATGTGTATGTGTGTGAGTAGATACATGTTTGGAATTTATTGGTGGGATTTCGACTTGTACCTTTAGATATTGGGAGGTGATGATAACCGCATGGTATCGGACAATTCTGATCTCGAATCGATTTCTGACAAGTTACGGTTGGTGTCAATTGGTGAGGATGAAAGGCCGAAAGAAATAAAAAAATCTGTAGCTGATTTCATGACATCTGATGAAGAATTGGCTCGAATACTGCAGGTTTTGTCTATTAACTTTAAGTTGCTCCTTTCTATGTTTCTGCTCATTACTTGCTTTATTAATTTATCAGCCAATTATCTCTTATTTGGGTTAAAGTGCTGACTCCTGAAAATGTAGTTGAAGATAGTCTTAACGGGGTTATGAATATGAACTGCTGTAAGATAGGAGATTTAAGAAAGCATACTGAAAATCTTTACCACATTTATTTCAAATTAGCAGATAATTTTTTTCAGATAATTTTTTGACTAAAAAATTCTGGGCCAGGACTTTTGAAAGGCTGGATTCTTTATCATTTCTTTTCCAGTATTTTCTTACTGTACTTGGAGCTTTTAGTTTTGGGGGATTTTTTTGTTTTGGTTAAACCATAAACATTAGATTGAGTGGGTGCTTACAAGATTTCCGGTTTTTTTTTCTCCTCATTGGTGGATTATTTATTTTTATTTTATCATTTCAAAAGTCCACTTTAAATTTTTAACCTCAAACCACTTTATTATGAATATAATACTGTAAGTTTTATCTTGATGTTGCACGTGTAGTATAAGAAGGAAAGTAATAATGTATCCTAACGGAATTTTGGAAAAAGATTTGTGTCCATGCATTACTTGCACTGTCACGCCCCAGGCCCAGGGGATGGGGTCTTGAAAGCGAGACCCATCACAAAGGGCTCCATTAGCAATTACTTTGTATTCGTTTTCGCTTTGCGAAAATGGTTAATTCAAATTGCTAGAGGAGTTGCCTTTCCAAGTTTCTTACCTCCCACAACCAATGTTGGATATCATAATCACCCCTATTGGGCATGTGATGTTCTCATCGCGTTCCTTCACACTCCAAGAACACCCCCAGGACACCTTTGGCTGGACCTCTCACGTAAATGGTACCTCTAGGGTCGGCTTTGATACCATTTGTCATGTCTCGAGCCCACGGGATGGGGTCCTGAAGCGAGACTCTGGTATAACAGGCTCCGATAGCAATTATTTCGCATTCATCCTCGCTCTGGGAAAATAGTTAACCAAAGTTGTTAGAGGAGTCCATTGTGCCCACTTATAAGACATTTAAATATTTCTCCCACGACCAACGTGGGATATCACATGCACTATTGTCCTTTCAAATCTTTAGAGAAGGATTTGAGTTTGATTTCCGTTATGTCGGGGGAGGAAGTTGGACGTGAACTTTTTTTTTTTGAAATCTAACTGTACGTGGTAGATGAATTGAAAGAGTTTTCTTTTTGTTTCTGTTGGAAAAATATTAATGATACTGTTGCCTTTATTTTAGGCAGAAGAGGAAGCATTAATGATGCAACAGTTTGTGACAAGTGAAAATAGAGAGCAGGTTGAGCAGAGGATTCGACCTTATGTTGATCAAGTTTTAATGGTAATTATTGTTTCATTTTTCTAATTTATTCCTTCATTTTGTAAGAGTAAGAGCACGAATCAGGGCATAGAAAATTAATAACTGTATAGTTTTTTGATACTCTATTTTCTCAGATGCAATGGTTTTAATTCACCATGTTTAGTGGGGTTAAAGTACTTAAATAAATTGCTTGCTCATTTGGAATGCGAGCTAGTTGATAAAAGTTCTTATTAATTTACTATTGTTCTTGGGGAAAATGAAGCAAACTTTGTTATTGGTATGACATGATGTGGGTACAGTATGAAGATCCACATCGACAGGAGGCAGGTCGAAAGACAGTTCCTGTGGACAAGCTTGAGGAAAAAGCAATGGTTGCATTGGCTAGGGTAAGGGCTCCTATCTTCAACCTCCAGGTTTGTTTCTATTTTAAAAAAAATTTAACTCTGGAAAATACCCAACCTCTGAATTCAAACTCTTAGGCTATGTTTGTTTTTGTTTCCGAAAACATTTTCATTCTCCCAAAATAAAACCAAACATCATCACATTTTCCAATACATTTTACTCCTAATACATCACAATTTCCAATACCTTCTCTCAAATAACATTCTCACAAAACACTTCCCCAGAACACTGAAAACAAATCCAAAACAAATCCAAACATTAACTTAGTATCTAACTAAGAAGAAATGTTTTAGTTTAATCTCAGGTAATGCCAAATTCATGTCATCAACTCTTACTACCTAAACTAAGAAGAATTTGAATTTCTTTGCTTTTTGGACTATGAATAAATTTTTGTTACATACTAGGTAATTCAACACCCATTTCCTCCTATAACTAAGTTTTTAATACATTAAAGATGCAAATATAAAAAAAAAGAATCACAGGGGCACTCAACCTTCAGATTGTGATTCGTCAAGTCTCTAAAGCTCTCCAAATCAGTTACTTCAAAGTGATGATTATGACATAATGCGATGAGATCTTGTCGCCTGCCTGCTTCCCAGCATATTGCCCCTTGATCCCTGAAGCATTTATAATGCAGTGCACATTATACACTGACAATTCCATGTAGAAATACCAAATATCTTTGTCAAAATCATTTCAATTTGCTTCAACTTAACTTTTTCTCATATTATCTATGGGTGAGATCAAGATTAAATGAAATTCCGCTTACTGACACCCATAATTTTGGAATCTCAAGAAATTTTGAATTTTATGTGTTCTCTCCATCCCATAGTGAATGTACCATTTTGAATTGACACAGAGTTATAGATGAGAGTTGAAAAAGTTAATTTTTTGGTATATTTACAGTTTTGTCCTTAATAGAACCGGTGGATAATTAGTATTGTTATGTCAGTAATTTAAGTGAAAAGGTGCTTTTGGAAAGAAAATTGTATTTTAGGATATGTGATATTATTTGCGGAGTTCTCGTAAAGGAAATAAGAGCATTTAATTTGACATAGACGAGTATGTTGTTTTGTAAAGCATACCTGCATATTGTAGTGAAATTGTTGGTTTTAGTTAGTAATTTTGTAAGTTAAGAGGCATTAAATATTTGATGTCTCTAGATGAGGTGATCATTCAATATAGTATCAAATTTAGGCCAAATAAGAGGTCCTGAATTCGAACCTCACCCCACCCATTTATGAAATAGAGTTCACGGTATTAGGGTTAAGCTTTTAGATGAGGTGGTCATATAACAAATAACGAAAGTGGATTACTTATTAGACAAAAAGAAAAGAATTTTAATAAGGGGAAGAAATTGTAAGTACAGGACAAAGACTGAACAGGTACATAAAAAACATTTAGTAGGAAAGGAAATAGATCAAAAATACATAAGTAAATCCCTCCAACCATGGTGAGCATGATGACGGAACTAAATCACCTCATGGGTCTGCAACTTTACCCAATAAAGATGACAAACACATTTCTTTATCATTAGCACTGAGATACCAGGATTCCTATCTAACCACATGGATATAACTGCAGCCATAATAACATGCTGAGGAAGATAGACTATCTGAAGATCCTGAAGAATCTCAGTAATTTCATGTCAATGATATAGCAAAGCACAGAATAATGAGGGTGCATTTGATTGTGTTGCTAGGTCATGACATAAAAGTCAAGAGATAAAGCCTTATGTGAGAATCTCCTAGTAAGAAGTTAAAGTTCCTCTTTTTAAAGAGAATTAACTAGAGGAATCCAGTATTACTTGTGAGTTGGCTACTGCTAATTTTTGTGCTTGGAGCTTCTTTTAAATCCTAAGGTTTCTGATATGCTAACATATTAAGACTTGAGAAGAAGGGACAATAAATCTTGGTAACATATTTCGTATTATTATTTCCTTCATCGTCTTCTTTTAAAAAGAAGCATCTATGTTAACTGTTGAGGAGAGATTTCTCATGGAGGAGTAATGAGGTTGATTTAAGTATCATGGTCAATTGTTAAATTCTTCCTATACCATTAGAAGTGGGGTCTCAGGGTTAGGCAGTGTCGGCGAAACAGATCTACTAAAGTTAGTTAACGTATGAATGGTAGGACAATTTTCTGAAATGGATGATTGTGAGGCCTGAGGTGAGGTGGGACTGGGCATATGGATGTTCACTTCTAATAGAATGGGTCAATTTCAGAGTATTTATCACAGTGCAGATAATGGTGAAGCTATCTTATTTTGGTGTGACGTGTAGCCATGTGATAGTTGTGAAGGATCTGTTTCCACATGTCTCCATCACATTGATGGGACATCCAAAAGCAGCTGATTTTTCTTTTTGCCCCCTTATGGGCAGTGGTCATGATGTATTTAATTTTGGAGATAGACTCTGTGATTGATAGTGAAAATAAGTTAAAAATTTGATGAAATCATTTTGAAGGGGCTGTAGTCATATTGTTTGATAATGTACAAGTTGGAATGAGTTTAACATTGTATTTACTTTGATATACTCTATTTAACCTCAATGAGGGAATTTTCAATACAGCCTATATAAAGGCAGTTGCTCTTATGAAAGTTCCTATTCTTGGTCACAGATCATTCCAGGGAGCTATTAACTATTAATAACCTTAGAATGTAAAAAGAATTTGCGGTGAGTTGGTGCTGATTGGGTGAGGATGCTAGCTGAGTGAGGCTCGAGATTGGCAAGGCGAAGAAGAAAATATCTTCACATTTTCTTTTTCTTTTTTTTCTTTTATTAATCTGGACAGAGGACAGTTGCCTACAGGGTTTAAAGTGTTTACAGGACTGAGTGGTTTTAAACATATTGTATTTCTCGATGAGTGCAATGGTGCTGTTGGATTTTTATTTTTATTTTTAAAATTTTTGTTGTTTAATTTTGGGCTGATATTAGATCCATATCTATTGTGCTGTTGGATTTTTATTTTTATTTTTATTTTTAAATTTTTGTTGTTTAATTTTGGGCTGATATTACATCCATAGCTATTGTGGTAGGTTATTATTGTGAGAATACAAAAAAGTTGATGTTGGCATATGATGAAAGATGTTCTGAAAGTTCTAGGAATTACTTGAAATATTATTATCAACTATATAGTTATTGAGGAATGTGTATATCTTTTTTGATTTGTACAAATTATAGTTATTCTTCTTCCTACTTTTCTCTTACTATCTTGACACTTGGCATTTCTCATATTTATCAACTTCAATTTAGGAGGGTCATTTCAAACCGGCTAAAGATGAACTTGATCATGCATTCCTGTTGCAGTTGCTCTTCTGGTTTAAGCAGTCATTCAGGTCTAAATCCACCGTATTCTTATTAATCATGCAAGAGTGCTTATTTAAAGCTTGCTAGAAGACAATATGATATTCTTTGGCGTGTTTTCACTTGCAATGTATTGTACGACACCAATTGTTCTTTCCTGGACATAAATTTTTCAAATAGACGATTTGTCTTTTGCATCAATCTCCTCTTTACATATGGGATAATTAGCACTTAACATATCTAAGAATAGCATATAATCTCTTATACGCTTGTTAGGGAAACTCAGCAATTGTGGATTGCTGTATGAAAATGGTTGCTCAATTAAGAACGGTGATATTGATACTTGAAGTTTTTTGGTTGAAGTTCTATTTTCAATTGAGACAACTAAGATATAACCAAATGCTTACATATAAGATGAAGAATAAGAAATTGTATTTCTCTGAGGAAGTTGATATTGGGAACTTTAGTGCTATTTGGGAAAATGAACAAGAAAGAAAGTAGATAATTTGAAATAACCTTCCAGTTTGCTACCTGGGAATTGGCTTTGGTTAGATGGTATATATGAGAAATGCAGTGGGTGCCTCTGTGCATACTTTAATCTCAATGTGTGAACCTGTGCCCTGATTGTACTTCATAAAAGTTGATTGGTTGGTTGTTGACAAATTGGTTCAGAACGACAATATCTTTTTGCGAAGGCTGCTCATAGTTATAGAAAATTGCATATTATCTTGGATACTTTTTCCCTTTTACATTCTTATACCTCTTTTTTCATATCATTAATGTACTTCCACTGATATCTGAGCTCTAGTAACTGACAAGCAAAAATCTGTGAACATGCAACGATGATGACTCTAGGTGGGTAAATGCACCTCCTTGTGACAGTTGCAATAATGACACAATCAATCAGGGCATGGGAGTTGCAAATCATTCAGAATCACTTTATGGAGCATCTCGAGTTGAACTTTACTGGTATCTCTCAGTGCTAATTTTGCAGTTGTTATCTTATATCATCTGTCATGCTTTGTCTATGAAACTTGATAAGTCCCTGTTGCAAATCAAGCTATTACATTGCTAACACCCAGTGGCCTTTCTTTATTTCCCTCTTGTTACTATGCTTTAAGTAGTATGGAGCTCAGTAAATGACATGGATGCAATACCAACCTTCATGAATCCTTTGCTGATGCCAGTTATCTGCAACATTCACTCATCAAGATGACTTTGTGCAAGCCTCACATGTTCATTGAGATATCCAAGCTCTGATTTTTCATCACTTAAGAACTTTCTCATAGTTAGTGCATAGCAATGATTTTTACTGAGATAATAATTTACCACAATCTCTGGGAACTGGAATATGCTTTGTATCTTTGTAGAGATGATGAAGGCAACAGTATGAATTCTTGAAACGAACATGAACCTTTCTCACTTTAAAAAATTTGAATGGTGGAGAAGTGTATGAGGAATAATGTTCGGCTAGCTACTGAAGAGTACGTTGGTGCGGTGGTACAAGCCATAATGAGAACTTTGATTTGGAAAGACCTGACTTTGCTGTCTTCTGAAAAAGAACCAGGAAGTGCAGGCTAGGAACTAAGTAAAGCAGTTTTCTCTTCAACCTGATATGAGCCTGTGAAACCTTATTCATTCATCCCTAAGGCTCTCAAGGGGATATCAGCAATTACCACAGGCAGCTCATGGTTACTGGGCAACCGTATGTTGTCCATCAACTGTTCCGAAAGTACGGACGATAAATATGGCAATGAATGTCAAAATCAGAGTTCTTTGCTTCATAGGTGGCTCTAAAGTGCTCTTACTGTAACTGGAATAATTTGATTGAACAAAGTCACTAACTCTAAATGGTTGGGATTCTTCTCTGTTTTCTGTTTTCTCCTTCTGTGGATTTTTGCATATGCAAAGCACCAATGATGGACTCTTGACAATGATAAAGCTGTTATTGTTCTTCAAATTTTTAGAATTCTCTCTCTCTGCACAAGGAAAAATGAATAATGTTTGATATTGAACACAGCTACACTTATTTTGACATCCTTTTCAACTTCTGCAGCTGCAAGTCATGCTCAAATGTAACCCGCTTCCCAAGATACAATGATCCACTGAAGGTATGATATTTCATGAAGCTAAGCAGGTTTTGAATCTTGAATTTGTTAATAGATTTTTCTATTCAGCTTCTGGAAACAAGAAAGGGACGCTGTGGGGAGTGGGCTAATTGCTTCACACTATATTGTCGAGCTTTTGGTTACGAATCTCGGTTGGTGAGTTCGCTTTCTAAGGAAACCTTATCCACTTTTTAGGATAACACCTGTATATTCATTGAGTTCTTAATAGGGCCCTGCAATTTTTTGATTGTAAATATTTTCTAGTTTGGTGAAAACATCCAGAGAAAATTGAGTTCACGACAATGCAGAATTAAGTAAATTGAGTAGATAGTGAAAAATAGGAACTCCTGTTTGTCTAGGCAGCCCAAAGCAAAGTTGCCAGAAGCTGACTGCAAAATCTCCAATTTGGTTTGCTTTGACTGGATTGCACATGATTATCTATAAGATGATAAATTTTGTATATAGGAAGTAAATACTACAACTTTCATGATTGGTGTAGTTAGTGTGTTCTTCCAACTTTTCGTTCTCCTAATGCTAATTTAACATATGCAATGTGCTAAAGTTTCACGATTTTAATATGTGATCCTGAATTTGCTCCACAAAAATGAATTATAGAGAACTTGACCAAACTTTCTGAGATTGCACCTTTATAGACATGGAATCTGAAAGAACGGATCTACATCGCTTGTTGACTAATCATGCTGGAGTCAGATACATCAGTCAACTGTAAATACAATTGGAGCAGCTCAACCTTTCAAAGAGAGTGGTTTCTAAATCCAGTACTCATTTTTTTTTCCTTAAAAATGATGTAGTATGCTCCAACTATGTACAAAAAAAGAAAAAGGAAAAAGAAAAAAAGAAAAAGGAAAAAAGTGTGCTTCTATTATTTTGACATCATTGGAGGAGCCCTCCCCTCGTTGGGAATGCTTGAGCCCCTACTTTATGCTTTATATGAAGCTCCGAGTTGAGTAAAATAGGAAGCTTCATGAAAGCCCATCGTGATACTTTAGAAAGCTACATTGAAATGTGCGAAAGATAAAATAGTGAGATGATACTTGGTCTAGTCCCATAAATTCGATCCTATCGGCTTGGAAAAGTCTCCAGCCTGTCTAAATGATTTGCAAACAATCTTAAAATTAATTAATTTCTCTTCCTAGCTACTAGCAGGTTTGGATCACAATGAAAGCAAGTTAGTTGAGGAGTTGCATGTATCATAAGGACAGAAATAGCTTTAGCTTAAGGAAGCTTCTTTTCTTAAATCCGAAGAATCCAAATTGAGACATACTCATGTGCTAGTTTCCTTGTTCTGCAATGTTAATCCAGGTTGAAGACAGATGAAAGTATCTTCTTTTATCGAATTATCTTGACACCTTTCTCACACTCCACTTGATATTGGGAATTTATGGATTGTAGCTCAATGTGGTTGATTCGTTGTTTATTAAACTTCAGTCTGCCTATCAATTTATTCTTGACAAATTCTTTGAGGATGTTTTGGTTTGAACTTCTCATCGTGACTTCTTATCAATTATCTACAGGTAATAGTTAGCTCTATTATTGCATTCAACGTTTGATGCATTGATTCGAATTTCATTTGACTTTCACATGGAGGACCCTTTGGTTCTAGATTTTCTGGTTGAAGCACATGGTCTGTGCATCTCTCCTAGCTAGAATTTTTATCAGTGTCATCATAATCCAACTCCATTAGCTTCTTACTAGTATAAATTAGCGACCATAAGATGTCTGGTAAAAGTAACTTGTCTCATGACAGTCTTTCTAAAATCTCTTAGGAAAGTCTGTTCATTTTAATCTTGGAGTTTATGTAGTGTTATATTATTATTATTGTGATCTTCATAAAAATAATGACACTTGATCTGGAGTGGCTAGCCTCAGCCTGATAAAACTCACTGAGGCATAAACCTTGTAAAAGTTAGAAAGCATGTACTCCCTGTAAATATGAAAGAAGTGGTTTACTTCTTTATTTGATTCTGTCGATATCTTTTCTCTCTCTCTCTTTTTCTAGTTCTTTTATATTATCTTTTTGAAGTTTCTATTACACATTTAACATAATAGATATTATAGTCTCTAATGCTCACTTAACTGGAAGATAACTAAGAATTAGAGGGTCTGAGTGCGAGCAATAGTTATGAATTTTGTCATTGTTCTCATTTTCCTTTTGCGTACACATTCAAGCACTTGGAGGGATGGGTCTTTGCATAGATGCTTTCCAAAATTAGAGTTGAAGAATTTGGCATCACAAAACATTGGAAATGAAATTCTGTTGAGGTGTGATTATGCCTGTTAGCTAGTATCTTGGAAGATATATAAATGAGGACTTATTTAAGAAGATTTACATACTATTAGTGGTTCATAACTTTATGTAAATTTTGTGGTTTATGTTGGGGGCATTTTGTGTTATATCAACTTATCAAGTAGTTTGCTTTCAGATATTAGATCACACTGTCAGAAGAGATTGCTTCAATGCTGTTTCTAATGTTTTTCTATCATTTCTAGATCTTGGACTTCACAGATCATGTTTGGACAGAGTGCTTCTCACCATATTTAGGAAGGTAAAGTTCTCATTGCTGCTGCTGCTCCCATTTATAATCTGTGCCCCTACTATTCAAGCATCAGAAAGTTCTATTCCTGGGACAAAAAATATGCAGATGGATGCATCTTGATCCTTGTGAAGGAATATATGACAATCCACTACTATATGAGAAAGGGTAAATATCTTAATTGACAGTGTGTGTTTCAATCATATCTTCATGATCTCCGATTATGAAACATGTTATTGTCACCACATTAATTTGAACCTTGTATTTTCCTTTGAAGCTGGAAAAAGAATTTGAACTATGTAATTGCTGTAGCTAGAGATGGAGTTTATGATGTCACTAAGCGTTACACAAGAAAGTGGCATGAGGTACTACTATCTTCAATTTCTGATTTGGGCATTCTTCTTCCCTTTACACGTATACAAAACCTATCTTTAAGTTTGAGTTCAGAGACATTTTTATTGCAGGTTTTGTCTAGACGGGTCATAACTACTGAGCCTGCTCTGGTAAGTATCATCTCTGATATAACAAGAGAACGGCGTAAAAACTTTATCTCTGAGATGCTCTTAAAGCTTGATAAACGTGACACAAGTGAAGTAGAAGAACTTGAGCGGAACTTGTTTTCTAAAGATGATGCTTCAATCTCACTACCTGGAAGACAAAGTGGGGATAAGGAATGGCGCATATCAAGATTAGAATTTGGCTCTGATGATTCTTTAAGTTCATCATCTTGTCCAGTTCGCAAATGTGTAGATGAGCATGTGACAAAAATATACGATGCATTTTTTCCTGTCGTTTATCAATTAGTAGAGCAAGCATCTGATAAAGCTAGTGCAACAGAAGTTCTCGAAACTTTCAAAAGGATTTTGGTTAGGCTAAAGAATTCCCCTTTCAAAACCAGGAGAACTACAATAAATGCTGTATCGACTAATTCATTGTTCAGTAGGATGCTTCCCTCATTTGGTCAATTGTTTGATGCCCTTTCGTTGAAGAGTGAGTTGGGTGTTGATGGGGCTACTGATATATGTATAGCTTCAGATCCTGTAAAAACGTCCTTGGCACTGCCTGTTGTCTTTCATGCACTGGATGATTTGATCCATAATTTTAACAGTTGTGAGAAGTTGAACAAAGAATCTCTATCTTGGCCACTTCTGAAGTTAAACAGAATATGTTCTGGTTTTGTACTTGCAAGTGGTGAGGAGCTTCCTTTTGGAATAGTAAGTAGCTTATTTTCTTATACTTTCTCAGTAGAGTTTGTCTTGAATTCTGTATTGACACGATATTTCTTTTCATGTTCTTAACTTGATTATCATTGCCTGGGAATAAATCAGGCCATATCTGCATTTGATGGAACTCGTATGTCAAAGTGGGAAGAACCAAATGGTGCAACAGGTATCAAGCATTTTCTCTTGGATGTATTTTTGATAGATGGAATCTTGTTCTCCAAACATTGTCCTTGAACTTTCTAGGATAAATTGTCGTCTTCATTTTTCTGAAAAAATAAAGAAGAAAGAGGCATTTCTTTATACACCTTTCAAGATGCAAACTTCTGCAAAGTAATTTATCCAACATTCCAGATGACCTTTGCTTTGATATACTCTCCACTCTAAATATTAAAAGGTGGATCCTTGGGTATATAGAATGTCAGATTGATATTCTCATGTTTACTTCATTGCCTCGACCTATATGCATCATGTAACAATGAGTTTGGTCTTATAGGCTGTTGGATCATTTATAAGGTGTTTGATAACCGGATGCACGAGCTAGTTGCTTATGAATTAATGTCGGCAAATGATGCTCCAGAGAGAGATCCAATGGACTGGTATGGTATTTCTGAATTTTTTCAATGTTTGTCAACTTTAAACAAGTATATATGCCTATGATTAGTGACTGGCATATTGCATGCTACTTTTGGCACAGCATATCTTGCGTAACTAGTGCTTGAAATTTGCATTTCTGAGGTTTTGCCAATTTGAGCTTCTTTTACTTTCCGTTCCATTTTCTGGGAGAGAGAATATAGTAAGACTGAAGAGGCAGCTCAGCAGGCGTTTAAAGAGAGAAACCTTTTCATAAGGATGCACGTAGATAGATTACCATCTCAGTCTTCTATTAAGCTCATGTTTTCGATCCTTGTTCCCAATCAAGCTCTATGCATATTTTCTTTAGCTTGAATGACACAGAGGGTGAGAAAGAGAGCGGAAACAGTGGAACATGCGATTTTAGTATATGTTATGGGATATTAGGGCAAGTCTGTTGATTATAATACATTTATAAATTTTAAGGGAATTTTGGTTGCCCTACAATTTCAAGTGTACCTTCCAGATAAAAATAAACAATTTAATTGAGGGTTCTTTGTTTTTTTTTTTTTTTTTTTTTTTGTTTCGGTTCTATGTAATGTTTGCATCTTGCTTGCACTTATGCCTACATTATTTTGAAAAAGGTTGGTACAATGTTGAAGAGTCTTGTGCTGTGTTTATACCGTAACAAATGCATCGGTGAACAAATCAATATGGCTGAGGAGTATCTAAAATGTTCTTCATAGCTTCTGATTACACTACCACGGTACTCATGCACATATATATATTCTTGATACTGCAAAACATGCACATATATATTATTGATATGGATGCACCAAAGTTTTCCTGGGATATGGCATTCTCTTTCAAGCTCCCGACTGCTTTATATCTCTCTAGGCTTCTTCTATGTTGAACTCTTGTCAAGTTTTTTGTCTATGTTATGCAATTCAAGATAATTAATGCAAGTCTGTGATTGGTTGTTTCTAGCTTCTGTAGTGCAGAATGATACCTGTTTTCATCCATCTCTTTCTATAATATACATGCATGTGTGCGTGTATGCTATATATACGCGTATGGGTGTACTTTTTTGTATATCGGATTTCTTTGGTGGAAAGTTTGAGTGGTGAGTCCAATTATATTCATAGGATCCTTGAAGGAAGTGAAGATGGAGGCTCCAGTTGGCAGATTTTGGATAAGCAAACCTCACAGAAATTTGACAAACGATTCCAGAGAAAAACATTTGAAGTCAAATCGCAATCATTCTTGGCAAATGCCTTCAGGTAAAAGTTCACTCAGAAACTTGCATCGCAATGGCATGATATTTTTAGCTGATTCTCGTAAATCATGATAATTGCAGGTTTCGGTTTCTAGCAGTTAGAGAAGTAAAATCAACTTCACGGTTTCAAATAGGTAGCATTGACCTGTACATGAGGACAGATCCTGGTACAAAATAACAAAAAACTGCATGAACTCTCCAGCTTTTTGCTTTCTCATGAGAAACCAAAGAACTCCAAGAAACCAAAATTTCCTGCTTTGCATGCTCGTTTAGTAGTTCTCCGTATTCTAGCCTTATGAAGCATAACAATTTTATTTTCTAGTGATTGTCTGCTTAGAAAAAACAGGTTATTCTCTGGGGTGTGCACTTTCATGAGGTGGAGGTGGCTTTAGCTTAACAACCAACTGGTTCAGGAACTTGTTGGTGGCCAACTGTAATATCAATGCCCGCCCTCATATTTGTTGCTATTGCTTGTTTATATTCTATGCCTTTAAAAGGAAAGTAGAAAAGACAAAAAAGAGTATGCTGATGTTGCAAATGTGTAAAAACATATTCTGCATTTTATTTGTTGGACTAGTCTGAACACTGGTATCACTTTTAATCTACCGATCTTGTG
>JAGSPU010001556.1:0-10729 GCA_019321725.1 Paulownia fortunei
ATGGGTAATGTAGCACTATGTGCTCCTTCAGTCATCTCTAATGTTGTAGTGAAGGTACTTTCCAGTGATGGAAGATTAATGATTTACACAAGGGCACCTGTGAAAGCTGCAGAAATCATGCTAGAAAATCCAGGGCAGTTTCTCTGTGAATCGATCCACCTAAAAGTTGGCCAAAGAATTCCAGGCATATGTGCAGAGGAAGAATTGGAGAGAGGGCAAGTGTATTTCCTTCTTCCCATGGAAATGCTCTACTCAGTGCTGACAAATGAGGAGATGAAGTGCCTCAACCAAAAGGCCTCCAAAGGAATGAAACAAGCAGCAACCCTCAATTTCTCCAAGATTTTTCCAGAATTTTGTCTCTTCCCCAATGGCTCAGAAGCCAAGGCAGTGGAGGATTCTGCAGCAATTGGTATTAGTAATTCACAGCAATTTGAAAGGTACTCAAGACAAAGATCATGGCAGCCTGCATTGGAAACCATCATTGAAACTCCACCCCATACTTAGGCCTTGATGATTTTTTTTTTCTTTTTTCTTTTTTAAAATATATATATTTAATTTTTATGATGATTTTTTAATGTATTTTGTTATTGTCCTTGCCTTATTTGGTATCTTAACATGTTGAAATTATGTAATTATAGCTTGAACTGATCATACAGAGTTCTTGAACTTCAGAGTCGGTTTGTAAAATACATTAATGTTATGAGAAATATCATTTTTTATGTCCTTGTATTGTATGAAAGGATTTCAAATAAATTAATTCAAAATAAATTTAAATTTATTTTAATAATTTAAAAATTAATTCAAAATATGAATTGAAAGATTAGAAACCCATTATAAAATGTAGCAATCCAAACAAATTCATTAAATTTATTATTATAAATTTAAAATTATTAACTTCAAATTCATTAATCCTTAACTACGTAAAAATATTATTATAATTTTTTCAAAATTTGACTATTTTATCATATTACTCCATAAAAGTAAATTTTAGGTATTTTGCTCTTTAAACTTAATCATTTAGACACTTTATCACAGTAAATTTTAAATATTTTGTTCCCTAAATTCATATTTATTATAGTATTTTGTTATTCTCTGTTAATTTCAAATCAAATTTTTAGCAGAATATTTTTCGTCAACCAATCGCACATTTTTTTGGTGTGTTTTTCCATGAAAATTATTTCCCACCCATTTTGTGGCACTTTATAAAATGCAAAAGAAACCAAGTGGACCCTTTTGTTTTACTCAAGAAATGATCCACAACATGTTAAAAAAAGATTCAGATTGGGAAAAACTTTGTTAATTTTTTTTTTAAAAAATAAGATTTGGCAATGTAATGTGCTTTAGAGATATAAACCAACAAAAAGACGGAAAACAAATATAAAAGGGAAGGGCAAAGCAAAGGGGTTTCCTTCTGGGTTTGGCATGAGGTCCAAATCATAAGTTACATAGGCTGGATTTGCTTATTCCGTAACAAAAACGGCCCCAATCAAATAAAATCCAATCTACAAAAATTCAACTTATTGCCCAGGAGCTTTTCCAAAAACTTCTACTTTTAGAGAATTGTTGAATTCTATAAAAAAGTGAAAAAGTAGTTTAACAAAAAAATGTTGGAAGTGTTTGAAAAGTATTACCTAGCAGAACAAGTTAAAAAAAAAAAATGTTTTTGGTAAATAAGTTACAAAAATAGGTTAACTTGCTCTTTTGGTTTGTAAATTTCTAAATATATTTTCTTGTATAGAAATATATATGGAATTATATATTTATTTATTGAAATATATACATATACTATGTAGTTTTTTATAAAAATAAATATACATAAATATATTTTTATATTTAAATATAAATTATAAATATATTTTTATATATACTTGTATATTATTATAAATACAAACACATATATTCATATTTATATTCTATATTCTTATATCTTTAGTTTTATTTATATATAAAAATACATGTATAGACATCTATAAATACAAAAATTTATAGATATAAGAATATATCTATAAATATATATAAGGAATATATATTATAAATAATATATATATATATATATATATATATATATTATTCATTAAACAAAACTTATATATATTATTTATATTAGGGGTAACTTTGGGTTATTGGAAAATTATGGATGACAAAATTGTCAAAAACAACTTTGAGTTATTTATAAAAATGACATAAGCTGAAAAAAGAAACCCCTACATGTTTTCAATTTTTAACTGAATTTTAGAGAATCAAAATTAGAAATATGCATTTTTAAATACTAAAAAAAAAGATAAAATTAAAAATTCGTCCTCTTATTGGTATGCCTTATGTAGTATTTTAGATTTTATACTTTTTTTTAACATCAATTTACATGAACTAATTTTTGAAAAAAATTATAATTATAGTCCGATTTTGCTAAAAATTGTAGGAACTTATTTAGGTGGACTAAGATTTCGGAATTTTTAGGTTTGAAAATTGAGAATACCACAATGAGTTGGATAAAAAAATTTAAAATTATTAGCTTACAAAGTGAAAAATATAACATCCTTCTGAATTAAAATAAATTTAAAAAAAATAAAAAAAATAAAAGAAAAAACAAAAACAAAATCTTCTTCCCCTTCCCCGCTCCCCTCAACAACACCCCCCAAAAAAAAAAACAAAAAACAAAAAACAAAAAAAAACCTCACCATCAATACCACCCCAAAACCGCCTCCCCTGCCGGCTCTCACTCTTTTCCATCTCCAAAACTCATCATCTAAAACTATATATGTGTATGTGTGTGTGTTACAAAGATTACGGGGTGTAATGGTGGGCCGCAAGGCGGAGCGAATCGAGGAAACGGAAGAGGGTGACGGTGGCTCGAGGTTGGGGAAGGATGGTTGGAGGTTCACTGGTTTGGAGATGGGGTCGGGTGGTGGGTGGTGGGTGGTGGGTGGTGGTGGCTTGGTTGAAGATGATGATTTTTTTGTTAAACTTTTTAGTTTGTTTTATATTTTATCAATTAAAAAATAATTTAGATATATATATCTGTTTTTTGAATTTTTTTTCTTTTAATGAATTAAATATGTATTTTAATTTTTAAATGCAAAATTTTAATAATATTTAAATTTTTAAATACAAAATTTTATTAACATTATTTAGTATTATAAGATATAATGAACAAACTTTAAGCCTTTAAGTTTTATTAATAGTAATTTTTTAAATTTTTCCATAAATTTTCTGAATTATTTATATTTTATCAATTAAGAAACTTATTTAAGTATATTTTTAATTATTTAATATATTTTTAATTATTACGAAATTTTATTAACATCTTTTTTAATTTTTTGTAAAAAATTTAAATTATTTATATTTTTTAAAAACTGTTTAAATTAAGAGATTTCATAGCTATATCAAATTTATACTAGGTTTTTCTTGCCAATTAATAAATAATCTACAAATATCATTTAAACAGTTTTATTCATATTATTTATTATATTTTGAATATAAATATGTTAAATTTTATTATCTAAAATATTTTTTATTGTTATTTAATTAAAGTTTGAAGTACATATATTTTCTAATCTTCATATATTAAAGTTTATTAATATTTTAATATTTATTATTTTTTTGTTATAAGTAATTAGCATGTATTAAAATTATAGTGGTTTGAAATATATTATCAAATACATTTACATTTTAATTAATATAATTTTCCTTATAAATTTGAAGAATAAATATGAAAGAAACTATTAATAAAATATTTTTATATCCACTTGGTAAAAATACAAATTTTTCTCCCTTTTTGTTCAAGTCGTTGTCACAAGACTGCTACATCATTGATTTTTCCTCCAAAATATAAAAATTTCCAAATTTACAAGTAAGCAAATTTTGGTATCAAATCACTAATTTTTTAGAGAAATTGAATTTTTTTATCAAAATTAAATTAGAATTATAATTTTTTAAAAGTTAATGTATTGAAATTGATGATCTAAAAAATAAAAAAATTGAAACGCTACATAGACCAATGTACGATGAATTTTGTTATTTTGCCCTAAAAAAACTGATGTTGAAAAGCACTTAAAAATAGCTTTCCCAAACATTCTCTAATTCTTTTGCACATTTCGTAACAAAAAAGAGGACCGATAAAATAAAATTCAATCTATAAAAAATAAACTAATAACGTTTTTAAAGTTTCTGTTTCATTTAAAATGTTATCCACATGGAAACTTGACTGACAATTTAAAGAAATACAAAGATCGATTTTCTTTATGAAAAAAAGAAAGAAAGAAAGAAACTTGAGTTGCAATTTAATTGCTAGTAAAATTGATTAACTTTTAAAGTCATAGTAATCTATTTGATTTTACATAAGCTATAATAATTTTCTAAGATATAAAAGATAAATTAAAATTATGTACATAAAATTATGTTTGAAAATTAAAAAAAAAACTATAATGTTAGAAAAATTATAACATCTTTGAAAATTATTTCCTACCCATTTTGTGGCGCTTTATAAAATGGCAAAAGAAACCTAGTGGATCCTTTTGTTTTAATGAAGAAATGGTCCACAACATTTTCAAAAAAGATTCAGATTGGAAAAACTTTTGTTAATTTTCTTTTTTAAAATAAGATTTGGCAATGTAATATATATATATATATATATATATATATATATATTAACTATAATAATAAATATAAAAACAAAATATAATAATTAATATATTTAAATAAATGATCAATTTAATAAATTATTTTAAAAAGATAAATTAAGTACACACACACACACACACACACACACATATATATATATATATATATATATATATATATATATATATTCATGTATAGAAATATATATAGAGTTAAATATTTATTTATTTAAATATATAGTTATATATTATATAGATATTTATATATATAAATATAAACATACATAAATATCTTTTTTATATAAAAATACATATTATAGATATATATTTATATATACTTGTATATTAATATAAATATAAACATATATATTCCTATATGTATATATATTTGGTCGGTTGCCGTAGGCCTACCAAATTTAAATCTTACTTTTCAATAAATTTTTAACGAGTATAAAGCGAGTAAGAGTCGATCACACGATGATCTATACTAACCGATTTACTATCGACTCACTAACTAAGAAATTTAACTTCAAAATTATTAACCTAAAATTAAGACTCAACAAAACAGTAAACATCAAACAGTTTGGGGGGATTGATTTGAGTAACTAAGTTGCAGAAATTAAAACTAATTAAAATATAAAATAATTAAAATAAAAACAACAATCAACAATCGATTAAAGTAGGTTGATATTTTATTCGCCTTCACTAGACAATGGATTCTAATTTCATATCAATATTATGAATAATTTGCCAATGAAATTATCAACCATAGATAATAACAAGCTATACTACCCCAATATTTCCTTAGTTGCTCGTTAGATAGAACAAACTCTCTATCTAATTTTCTACCTACCAAACAATCTAGAGCAAACTCTCTAAATTTAATTCAATGGATGCATTAAAACAACAAAGATAGATTAATCTAAACAACAACCACACAAGCGCGGATCATTTAACTTAGATTATATTTTCCATTGCAATTAACAAAATTATCTCATAATCATTAATCACAATTTACTACATATGATTAGAAATTCAAGATAATTACGGATCCAAAATCTGTAATCTAGTTGTAGGGAGTTCTTATACCCAATTTGGTTGCGCACCCAAACAAAACAAGAAAATACCCATAAGACATTAAGTATAGAAAAACATAAACAACTTTAATTGAAAAATTGATCAATAATATCAAATATTCAATTACAAGAAGCCATGTCTAGGGCTTTAAAATCACCCTCAACCAAGAAGAAAGTCTAACCTAACATGATAAAAAATGACGAGAGAATAAAAATTAGCAATATTGAGAGTCAAAGAAACTTATTGATTGAAGAAAATAGTTGAAGTTGATGATGGATTATGGATGTCTCATCTTCCAAATCTCTCTACTTTGTCTTCCTTGAAACTCCAAGACTCCAAGAGTACTTTCAAAATATAAATGAATATAAAGAGTGAATGAATCTGAAAATTTCATGTTTGTGTTGAGAGGATAATGTCTTTTTATAAAGTGTGAGATGATGATATGATTTGGTATAAAGTGTGTAAGGTGTGTTGTGCATTTGGTATAAGGTGTGTTGTGTATTTTGTGTAAAGTGAGTAATGTGTATTGTAAAATATGTAATGTGTGTGGTGTGATATATATATCTAGTGTATACATATCACAAATATGTGCCAAAAGGTGTAAATGATCGCTACTTATCACCACTCCAAGCAAAAATATCAATTTTGTCACATGGTTGGCGCCTAGGCGCCCTGTTTTGGCGCTTAGGTGACGTGCTCTTTGTTTTGTTTGGTGTCTAGGCGTCGTTGCAGTTGTTTTTGTTCCTTTAGTTCAGTTTCTGACACAGTTCAACCCATTTCAATTGATTTTTAACCTCTTTATAGGCGGAATTGACTTTTATCGTCTTCATAACAATATATAACCTTATCTATTATCTTTCTGCTGCTACTTGAATCAGATCAATATCACATTTGTGAAGAGAGTTATGCCAAAAATAGAAAGACTGTCATATCTGCAAGTTTTAATATACGTTTGACTATTTAACCGAATTTTTCTTTTTGAAATCAATTGAATTAGAAAAAGTTGCCAATATAAAAGTTGTAGATATATCTCTTATCTTTCTAATAAGCTAAGAATCAGGTCCATAAGGCTTTATATAAAAAATTTATGCCCAAAATACAAAATCTGTCATAGTGAAACCTTGTTAATTTGGCCCAATAATGCTTGTTTCAACTTTATTTTGGCTTATTTTCGATTTTTTGCTTTACAAACTCCTATCACACACAAAATATTAATAAAAACCTATTATTAACAAGAACAAAACAAGAAAGACATAAAGGAATTGGTACAAAATATGTAAAAATATGCACTTATCTATATTCTGTATTCATATATGTATATATATATATATATTTATATATTTACATTTATAGATATATTTAAGTATAAACATATATACATATATATATATTTGTATAAATAAAAATATATATACATGTATATATTTGAATGAGTAAATAATATATATATATATATTCATGTATATAAATTTTATATTCATATATTTACATAATATATATGTGTTTGTATATTTAATTAATAAATAAATACTAATATATATGTATACATTTATATTCATATTTATACATTTTTAATATAAACAATATAGAATATAAATACAAATATAAATATACATTTATACATAAAAATATAAATATCTAAAACTTTATATATATAAATATTAATATATATACATTTATATATAAATGTATATATATTTATGTTTGTATAAATATATAAATATATTTGTAAATAGTTATATATATTTCATATATGAATATTATAATATATATATATATATTTATATTTACACATTTTTAATATATAATTATAAATATAAATTTATATGTAAAAAATATAAATATATATACATTTATATGTAACTGTATATATTTTTGTTTATATAAATATATAAATGTATTACATATAGTTATATATTTTATATATGAATATATTAACTAATATTTGCAGAATATAAATATATATACACGACTGTAATAAATATAAAAAATATATATTTGTAAGTATATTTATATAGTTATTCATATATATAATAATTTATATAATTATATATTGTGAAATATACATTTATATATAAATTATTATATATATGAAATATACATTTATATATAATGTATATATGTTTATGTTTATATAAATATATTTACAAATAGTTATATATATTTTATATATGAATATTAATATTTACAAATATCTGTATATATAATAAATATATAAATTTATATATATGTATGTACATTTATACAGTTATTGGCATATATAATTATTTATATAATTATATATTATGAAATACATGTAAATATATATTATAAATATTTATATGTATTCTTGATAAAGTGAGGGGTAACTTTGGGTTATTAAAAAATTATGGATGATAAAATTGTCTAAAACAACTTTAAGTTATTTACAAAAATGCCAGAAGTGAAAAAAAACACCCCCTTTTAGCTGAATTTTAGAGAACAGGTGTAGAAATAGGCATTTTCAAACACTCAAAAATGCTTTTTTCCAGTCAAAAACTGAAAGTATGTAAAAAAAGCTTTCTCAAACACACTCAAGTCTTTTGCTTATTCCGTCACAAAAAAGAGGACCAATCAAGTAAAATCCAATCTATAAAAAATCAACACATAACGTGAGATAGATTAAATTTTAAAGTCATAGTAGTCTATTGGATTATACATAGGCTATAATAATTTTCTAAGATATAAAAGATGAATTATGTACATAAAATACGCAGATTCAAGTTCTCCAAAAAAATTGAACCTTAATACCAAACAATGATTTTAAGGAAATAAATCTTAAAAATATACATTATATGCGAATAATTAAATCCCAAGTTAACTATTACAGTTCGATTATTAGGTAATATTGAATTTATCGTAACTCCCCCCCCCCCCCCCCCCCCACCCACAAAAATAAAAATAAAAATAAAAAAAATAAATCAATGTATTAAATATTTGAAAAGAAAAAAATCATGCATATGCACATATAGTGATTTTCTTTTCTTTTCTTTTTGGTAATTTTAATTTGCTAATTTGCTTTTTCGTGATTTGAATTACATTCTAGTTTTCAACCGTTTTATAAATAAAGTGGCTTCTAGAGTAAGTATTTACCCATTGTTTTTCGCTGTATTTTCCATCATATTTCATGCTTTGGTGTAAACACTTATACCCTGTTCCTATCAAGAATTTTGCTGATTAATTAATAAAAAAATAATTTTCTCATTTGAAATAATTTAAGTTTGTGTTTAAAATTTTGACGCTTTTTTTTACTTAAATCTAAAATTGAAGCCTGAATATTTGGTTTCATAATTTGCTAACTCATTCTAAACCATTTTCACCTTCATATGCTAACAGCATGCACCAAAAGAAGTAGATCATTATTGGAATTGTGAGGGAAATATGTGTGTGAAAAGTCTTTAAAGTGGCCACTTGATATGGGAAAGTATTCTATACGGAAAAACAAGACAAAGCTAGCTTGATAATATAAAATTCCACTCGAGCGAACAATTAATTTTGGGGGACTCTTTTTACGGTGTATTTTAGTGATTTTTTTTGGTAGTTTTAATTAGCATTGAAGAGCTACGAGCATGGGTCGAAGTATCACCCGAGCATCTAGCACAATGGATACATCCAATTGGCAGTGCAGATCAAATTTATAGATATGGTCCTATATGAATGGACACAAAGTCCTCATTCATTTCAATTCATATCTTCTTCTAAAATAATTTTAATTATTTTACAATTCGATAAAAAATACTGTTGTTGTATCTTACCTTCTTATGGCACCAATGGACAAAATCTATTTTAAGAAAATTTGGTTTGTGCATAGCTCATTTCTTCATCTCCTATTCTCAGCAAATCTCTTTTGGACACTACAACAAAGATTATCTAGCCAAAGGAAAAAGGGTGAAACTCTCACTTATATATAATTTTTTTTTAAATTTCATACCAATTAAAATAAAAGTCAATCGGGGCAATATCAAGAGATAAATATAAAAAGAATCAAGAGAAAAGAAAAGCAAAAGACCAAAAAAGCAAAAGGTAGAAAGAAGTTGCCGATAAAACGCATAACACTACACTAGACTACACCACCGCTCCACCGCTGAGAATCTACAAAGCCCCGCCGCCGCTGCCGGCGATGACTCTTCTACCACCTCCACCGGAGGCAGAACTCTCCCGTCAGCAAACAAAGCCCGCCCATTTCTTGGCAGCTCCTGCATAAGCCCTTCTTCAAGCTCCACCGCCGGCCCGCCACCACCACCGCCGTCTCCAAACCTCCTCTCCACCTCCAAATACTCCCCAAGAGATGCCCTTCCGGATTCACACTCGTCCCTGCACAGCCTCCACCACCGCCGCCTCTGCCGCGCCGCCGCCGCCCTGCTCTTCTTAGGTTTCTTGTTTCTCCGGCCTCCGTTCACGGCGGAGACAGGGTTTTCCTGCTGGCGATGCTGGGAAGTGGCCCTGAAGGTGATGGCTTGGAGGGTTACGCCCATGAGGGTGCCTAGTGTGGTGCTTCTGTCATGGAAGAATGAGCCTGTTGACTATGATTTCACACACAAAAACCAAACTTTATTAACTAATAATGTGTGTCTGTGTGTGTATGCATTGTGTTCGTACGTTTTCAAAAAGAGAAACGAAAAGAAAAAAAAATTATGTATGTGAAAATATTAGTAAAAAATTGTACCTCAGTGTCAAGATCGGAAGAGGAAAGGGAAGAAATAGTTGGGGAGGAGGGAGGTGGCCCAAGATCATTTGCTGGATCTAACATCACTTGTGTGTGTGTGAAATTGGCCTTGGGGGAAAATGGGTGTAAGAGTGTAATTGTGTGAAATGGGTCCTCTCAATTCTCACTGTGTATGTGAAATTGTGCGAAATGGGTATTTTCTCATGTCCTCTCAATTCTCACTGCGTATGTGAAGTTGTGCGAAATGGGTATTTTCTAACTGGGTGTGTGAAATTGTGGGAGATGTGTGTTTGGGGAGAAACAGTGTGTGTGTGTGTGTGTGTGTGAGATGTGTTGGGGAGAAAGTGTG
>JAGSPU010000397.1:0-35037 GCA_019321725.1 Paulownia fortunei
CCCAGCCCCAACCTCCCCCCTCCATCACCCCAACCCAAAAAAAGAATGGGTAATGTAGCACTATGTGCTCCTTCAGTCATCTCTAATGTTGTAGTGAAGGTACTTTCCAGTGATGGAAGATTAATGATTTACACAAGGGCACCTGTGAAAGCTGCAGAAATCATGCTAGAAAATCCAGGGCAGTTTCTCTGTGAATCGATCCACCTAAAAGTTGGCCAAAGAATTCCAGGCATATGTGCAGAGGAAGAATTGGAGAGAGGACAAGTGTATTTCCTTCTTCCCATGGAAATGCTCTACTCAGTGCTGACAAATGAGGAGATGAAGTGCCTCAGCCAAAAGGCCTCCAAAGGAATGAAACAAGCAGCAATCCTCAATTTCTCCAAGATTTTTCCAGAATTTTGTCTCTTCCCCAATGGCTCAGAAGCCAAGGCAGTGGAGGATTCTGCAGCAATTGGTATTAGTAATTCACAGCAATTTGAAAGGTACTCAAGACAAAGATCATGGCAGCCTGCATTGGAAACCATCATTGAAACTCCACCCCATACTTAGGCCTTGATGGTTTTTTTTTCTTTTTTTTTTTAAATATATATATATTTAATTTTTATGATGATTTTTTAATATATTTTGTTATTGTCCGTGTCTTATTTGGTATCTTAACATGTTGAAATTATGTAATTATAGCTTGAACTGATCATAGAGAGTTCTTGAACATCAGAGTCGGTTTGTAAAATTCATTAATGTTATGAGAAATATCATGTTTTTAAGGGATTTGAAATGACTTAATTTAAAATGGATTTCAAACCCACTTTAATAATTTAAAAATTATTTCAAAAAATGAATTGAAAAATTTGAAATATATTATAAAACGTAAAAATTCAAATAAATTCAATAAATTTATTATTATAAATTTAAAATTATTAACTTCAAATTCATCCTTCCTTAACCACTTAAAAAATATAATTTTACTTGTCTTGTAACAAAAATAAGGGCAAATGCTATTTTACCTCCCAAAATTTGATTATTTTAGCATATTACTTCTTAAAAGTAAGTTTTAGGTATTTTGCTCTTTAAATTTAATTATTTCGACATTTTACCCCGTAACAGTAAATTTTAAGTATTTTGCCTTATAAATTCATATTTATTATAGTATTTTGATCAGAATATTTTTCGTTATCCGTAGTCCCACATTTTTTTGGTGTGTTTTTCTATGAAAATTATTTCCCACCCATTTTGTGGCACTTTATAAAATGGCAAAAGAAACCAAGTGGACCCTTTTGTTTTGCTCAAGAGATGATCCACAACATGTTAAAAAAAGATTCAGATTGGGAAAACTTTGTTAATTTTTATTTTTTTTAAATGAGATTTGGCAATGTAATGTGCTATAGAGATAAACCAACAAAAAGACGGAAAACAAATATAAAAGGGAAGGGCAAAGCAAAGGGGTTTCCTTCTGGGTATGGCATGAGGTCCACATGATAAGTTAAATAGGCTGGATTTGCTTACTCCCTAACAAAAACGGCCCCAATCAAATAAAATCTAATCTACAAAAATTCAACTTATTGCCCAGGAGCTTTTCCAAAAACTTCTACTTTTAGAGAAGTGTTGAATTCTATAAAAAGTGAAAAAGTAGTTTAACAAAAAATGTTGCAAGTGTTTGAAAGTTATTACCTAGCAGAACAAGTTAATAATAATAAAAAAAGGTTTTTGGTAAATAAGTTACAAAAATAGGTTAACTTGCTCTTTTGGTTTGTAAATTTCTAAATATATATTCTTGTATAGAAATATATATGGAGTTATATATTTATTTATTGAAATATATACATATACTATGTGTTTTTTTATAAAAATAAATATACATAAATATATTTTTATATTTAAATATAAATTATAAATATATTTTCATATATATTTGTATATTGTTATAAATACAAACACATATATTCATATTTATATGCTATATTCTTATATCTTTAGTTTTATTTATATATAAAAATACATGTATAGATATCTATAAATACAAAATATATATATTCATGTATATAAATCATATATTTATATAATATATATATGTTTATATTTATATGAATATATAAAACTAATACATATATATTAACATATTTATATTTATATATTAAAATTTATAATTAAATAGTATAAATATAAATATAAATATATAAAAAATTATGTATATAACATATAAACATATGCACATTTGTATATATAAATATATATATGTAGTTATATAATTATATTAGAATATTTATATATACAAATATATGTTTATTTATATATATACTATAAATTTAAAAATATACGAATATATTAAATATATAGATTTATATATATGTATATTATATAAATATTCATATATATATAAATGTCTTATAAATATATATAAGGAATATATATTATAAATAATATATATATATATATACATATTATTCATAAAACAAAACTAATATATATTATTTATATTAGGGGTAACTTTGGGTTATTCAAAAATTATGGATGACAAAATTGTCAAAAACAACTTTGAGTTCTTTATAAAAATGACATAAGCTGAAAAAAGCAACCCCTACTACATGCTTTCAATTTTTAACTGAATTTTAGAGAATCAAAAGTAGAAATATGCATTTTTAAATACTAAAAAAAAGAAGATAAAATTACAAAATTCATCCTCTTTTTGGTCTGCCTTATGTAGTATTTTAGTTCTTATACTTTTTTTTTACATCAGTTTGCATGCACTAACTTTTTAAAAAAATTATAATTATAGTCCAATTTTGCTGAAAATTGCAGGAACTTACTTAGGTGGTAGTATTTTAGTTCTTATACTTTTTTTTTTTTACCTCAGTTTGCATGCACTAACTTTTTAAAAAAATTATAATTATAGTCCAATTTTGCTGAAAATTGCAGGAACTTACTTAGGTGGACTAAGATTTCGGATTTTTTTATGTTTTAGAGTGAAATTTGAGAATAAGACGATGAGTTGGATAAAAAAAATTAAAATTATTAGCTTACAAAGTGAAAAATATAACATCATCCTTCTGAATTAAAATAAATTTAAAAAAATAAAAAAATAAAAGAAAAAACAAAAACAAAATCTTCTTCTTCCCCAGCGCGCCCCAACCCCAAAACTAATCTTCTTCCCCTTCCCCGCTCCCTCAACAACACCCAAAACCCCACCCCCACCAAAAAACAAAACAAAAAAAATAAACCCACCATCAATACCACCCAAAGCCGCCTCCCCTGCCGGCTCTCACTCTTTTCCATCTCCAAAACCCATCATCTAAAACTATATATGTGTATATGTGTGTGTGTTACAAAGATTAAGGGGTGTAATGGTGGGCCGCAAGGCGGAGCGAATCGAGGAAACGGAAGAGGGTGACGGTTGCTCGAGGTTGGGGAAGGATGGTTGGAGGTTCACTGGTTTGGAAATGGGGTCGGGTGTGGCTGGTGGTGATGGTGGTTGGGGCTTGGTTGAAGATGATGATTTTTTTGTTAAACTTTTTAGTTTGTTTTACATTTTGTCAATTATAAAAAATAATTTAGATATATATATATCTGTTTTTTTTTTGTTTTTTTTTCTTTTAATGAATTAAATATGTATTTTAATTTTTAAATGCAAAAATTTATTATTAAATTTTTAAAAACAAAATTTTATTTACATTATTTAGTATTATAAGATATAATGAACAAACTTTAAGCCTTTAATTTTTTATTAATAATAATTTTTTAAAATTTTCCATAAATTTTCTGAATTATTTATATTTTATCAATTAAGAAACTTATTTAAGTATATTTTTAATTATTATGAAATTTTATTAACATCTTTTTTAATTTTTTGTAAAAAAATTAAATTATTTATATTTTTTAAAAACTGTTTAAATTAAGAGATTTCATAGCTATATCAAATTTATACTAGGTTTTTCTTGCCAATTAATAAATAATCTACAAATATCATTTAAACAGTTTTATTCATATTATTTATTATATTTTGAATATAAATATGTTAAATTTTATTATCTAAAATATTTTTTATTGTTATTTTATTAAAGTTTGAATTACATATATTGTCTAATCTTAATATATTAAAGTTTATTAATATTTTAATATTTTTTTATAAGTAATTAGCATGTATTAAAATTATAGTAGTTTGAAATATATTCTCAAATACATTTACATTTTAATTAATATAATTTTCCTTATAAATTTGAAGAATAAATATGAAAGAAACTATTAATAAAATAATTTTATATCCACTTGGTAAAAATGCTAATTTTTTCTCCCTTTTTGTTCAAGTGTTGTCACAAGACTGCTATTTTCCCTTCTAAATATAAAAGATTCCAAATTTACAAGTAAGCAAATTTCGGTATCAAATCACTAATTTTTGAGAAAAATTAAAATTTTCTATCAAAATTAAATTAAAATTAATTTTTTTAAAAAATTAATGCATTGAAATTGATGACCTAAAAAATAAAAAGATTGAAACGCTGCATAGGCCAACTTAAGATGAATTTTGTTATTTTGCCCTAAAAAAACTGATGTTGAAAAGCACTTAAAAATAGCTTTCCCAAACACTATCTAGTTCTTTTGCTTATTTCGTAACAAAAAAGAGGACCGATCAAATAAAATTCAATCTATAAAAAATCAACTAATAACGTTTTTAAAGTTTCTGTTTCATTTAAAATGTTATCCACATGGAAAATTGACTGACAATTTAAAGAAATACAAAGATCTATTTTCTTTATGGAAAAAAAAAGAAAGAAAGAAAGAAACTTGAGTTGCAATTTAATTGCTAGTAAAATTGATCAACTTTTAAAGTCATAGTAATCTATTTGATTTTACATAAGCTATAATAATTTTGTAAGATATAAAAGATAAATTAAAATTATGTACATAAAATACGCAGATTCAAGTTCCCCAAAAGTTTGAACCTCAATACCAACAATGATTTCAAGGAAATAAATCTTGAAAATATACATTATTTGAGAATAAATAAATCCCAAGTTAGCTACAAGAGTTAGATTATTAAGGTATAATTGGATATAGTTAATAGATCTCCTTTGGAGAAATTTTAATTTCTGTGGTTAGTTATGAACTATGATTACTTTGGTGTTGACATTTTAGGAGCTAAACCACAATTGTTATTTATATTTAGATTAATATTTGGATTTATATAACAGTGTTTGGGGAAAAAAAATTACAAACACATGCTTGGGATTTGTTAAATTTTACTTGTTCGATGATATTCAGTAATCTCTTCTTGTCACTTGTACTTCCGTGATAGTAAATTGTGAGGTACATTTGGGCTAAATTGACCAAAATTGAATTTATCGTGACCACGCCCCCCCCCAAAAAAAAAAAAAAAGAGAATAATATAATAGATATTTTTTTAAAAAATAAAATAAAAAGATCATACGTAGTCTAATCCATATATCCTTTTTTTTTCTTTTCTTTTTGGTATTTTTAATTTTTTAATTTCCTTTATCTTGTTTTGAACTAAATTCTAGTTTTCAGCCTTTTTATAAAATGAAGTGGCTTGTAAAGTAGGTATTTAGCCATTGTTTTTTGTTGTACTTTCCATAATATTTCATCTTTGGTGTAAACACTATTACTATGTTCCTATCAAGAATTTTGCTGAGTAGATTATTAAAAAAATATTTGTCTCATTTGAACTAATTTAAGTTTGTGTTTAAACCTGGACACTTTTTATTTTCCACTAAAATCTAAAAATGAAGCCTGAATATTTGGTATCATAATTTGCTAACTCATTCTAAACCTTTTCACCTTCATATGCTAATAGCATACACCAAAAGAAGTAGATCATTGTTGGAATTGTGTGGAAATAAGTGTGCGAATGGAGAAATTTCCAGTATGTATATGGAAAAACAAGATAAAGTTAGCTTGTTTATATAGAGTTCCACTTGAGCAAACAAATAATTTTGTGCAACTCTCTTTTGGTGCGATCTTAGCCGACTTTTTGCTAATTTTAGCCCGCCTTAAAAAGCTATGAAGGTGGTGCTTTGAGGGTGGGCCGAAACATCACCCGAGCCCGTGGTGAATATGTCAAATTGGTGTGCAATTAGGCACCGAGTGTATGTGATTGACGTGTGGGTGTTAAAAAGATGTGATTGAAGGATTGAAATTGGTCAATATTGCTTATACGACATGGGTGAGTGAACACATTGCTCTAGTTGACAAAAATAAATAGTAAAATTTTAAATTTTGCGAGAAATATATAATCTGAATCACTAAATCACGATTAGATCATAGATATAAAATTAAATATTCCAAATTAATTCGAATCAAGAGACATGATCTTACAGGAACGGACACACAAAAACCTATAAATAGACTCGTCCTCCATTCATTCCAAATTAATCTAAACTTCTAAAATAATTTTGATTATTTTAGAATTCAATAAAGAATGCAGTAATTGTATTTTACATTCCTATAGCATTAGTACAGGAGTCAAAATCTATATTAAAGAAATTTGCTTTAAACATAGAAATTTTCTATGAATCTCCTTTCTACATTATAACAGACATTTTCTAGCCAAAAAGAAAAAGGGTGAAACTCTCTCACCTACATAAACAAAAACATAAACATTAATATGTTCTCATGTAATACACAGATAACAATTATTTAAAAATTAAAACTTACTGCTGAAAATATTTCAATAATGGAAGTTTTCTAATGTTTCAAATCCCTCTAATGCTGTTGTCAAATCTTTGAATTGTGTGCTAGTCTTCATCTTTTCATGACAAAAGAACAAATAAGAAACATAATGAATCTATCTTTAGAAAAAAATAAACTACAAATCAATGAAATAGAACTGATGGTGACATTTTTGTTAAAAAAATAAAAAGAAAAAATTTTGTAAAATGAATTTATTCTTTTAGAAGTACTACTTCAAATGAATGATATGATATTAATACTTTTTAATCACTAGTATCAAAATTAATATAAAAATAAATAAATTATCTTTTGAAATTCATATCAAATCAAATAAGAGTCATAATTTTGAGATGGGAGCAATATTAAGAGATAAATATAAAAAGAATAAAGAGAGAAGAAAAGCAAAAGACCCAAATAAGCAAAAAGAAAAAAGAAATTACAAAAAAAAATAAATGCACAACACTACACCATACTACATAAAAAAAAACCATTTAAATAATCCTAGAGAATATCTATCAACAGTGCCATCTGCAATAATAGTAAAACTATATTATCATGCAAGCGAAGGTGGAACCCAGCAGCTCAATAGTGTGGAATCATCTTCATCTTCAAGTATATAAAGAGCAGAGGTGTGACCCATTTTCTTGCCTCAGATCAAACCATTTCAGAGAGAGAGAGAGAGAGAGAGAGAGAGATGGGGCTTACTGGGAAGCTGGTTTCTGAAATAAACATCAAATCTTGTGGAGATGTGTTCCATGAGATCTTTAGAGACAGACCACACCACGTGTCAGACATGTGCCCTGATAAGATTCGAAGCTGTGATTTACATGACGGCCAATGGGGAACCGTCGGCTCCGTCGTCTGCTTTAACTACTTCCATGGTAAGACCGACTATATAAATTTTGCAAACACATTATCTTGTACAGCATTATACTACTTGTCGTCAAATAATATACACTTTAGTAATAAGATTTTATAAATAATATATAACCGATGTAATGCAAAAATTGAAAATCTTTGTTGCATAAACTTATTTATATATTGTAAAGTCATTACTCACATGCAACGTATCATACAGTATGAGATTTTGATTACTAATAGAAATTTATATATATATATATATATATAATTAACAGATGGTAAAGAGAGGGTGGCGAAAGAGATACTTGAAGCCATAGATGAGGAAAAGAAGTCGGTGGCATACAAGGTGATTGAAGGAGATCTGATGGAGCTGTACAAGACCTTCAAATTGAGTGTTCATGTGGACACCAGTGGGGAAGACAACCTGGTGACCTGGACTTTAGAGTACAAGAAACTGAATGAGGATGTTCCTGATCCACACACACTCATGGATTTTTGCCTTAAAGTCACTAAAGATATTGAGACTCACCATCTCTCCAATCCTAATTAAGATTGTTCCATATATATATATATATATATATATGCCTTGTTTGTTATGTTTACTAAAGAAGTCGATTGGCAGACAAAACATGTACGACAAATGTTGTACTGCTGTAGTTTGACGATCAATGTCATGTCTTGTGCTGAAGTTGTGTACTTGTGATGCGAATAAACGAGTGTGGATGTCTTGTGCTATAGTTATGTACTTATGATGTGAATAAATGAATTTTGTGTTTTTGCTTTAATTTGTGTTTCATTGTATATTGTATTGTGGATTAATTTTTATTTATAATATGAAATAGAAAATGAAACATTAATTTTAAACAAAATACAAAAACTGGGTTCAGGAAAGTTGATTCGCTTATTTAACAAAAATGTTATTTTTAGATTTTTGCTAGTTCAAATAATAATATGTTAATTTATAGCTATCAATTAAATCCATATTAAAAACAGCATTTAGTTTTCTAATCAAAGCATATTTTCAGTCAACCGCTACCAAACTAGTTTTAAGTTATTAGTAAACAACATTGACCAATAAACAAATAAATAATTTGCTTTTTGTACAAGATAATCATGTATGCTTTAGTTATTAACTAGAGAAAAAGACACTCAAAGGTTTGAGCATATGTATATGGATATGAATGATTAAAGTGGAAGAAGAGAAGTAGATTAATTAATCTAGTCTTGCGGTGCTGTAAATAAGGTGCACATAATTTGATTAATAGGTACCAAAATTTTTTGGTTTTTTATTTTTCAAATTTTTGATTTTCAGTTTGGTTTTAGTTTTTTATTTCGGTTAATTGAACTGAACCGAAAATTGAATTATTATTTTATATATTTATATAAATTATTTTTATATTATATTTTTATATTATTTTTATTTTAAAAATTAAATTTTTATATTTTGTTATTTATTTTTATACTATTTTTTTAATGTTTTTCTCACCCAAACTAAAAATAATAAATAAAAAAATATATTTTATAATTTTGTATCCGACAAATAAAAAAGAAAAACTAATTATAATTTAATCGAATTAAAAATTTCAGTTCGATTTTCGATTTATAACTTTCAATTGAAATTTCGATTCGATTCGGTCGAACCAAATGTGCACCCCTATTTGTAAAACTTTTAACTTAAACAATCTGTCTTTGGCAATTTTGACCTTGCTGAGTACTCCGAAAATTGTAACAAGTAATAATCGTTTCAGGTTTGATAATGTAAATAATTAGCAAATGCCAAATAAGTATTGGGGGGCACCTTTAAGATTTGATGGATACTACATATAACAAGCTGTGAAACTGTAGTTTCTAGTTGCGGTAGTGATATTCCAAATGATAAATCAAAATCTCTTTATACTCATTTTATGAGGCGAAAATGATGCATAATATGGTGTTAGAAGAATGACAAAAAGAGATAAAAGTAATCATAGTTTATTGATGCATGTTTTGAATTGTAAATTTTATAGGAAAAGATAATTAAGGTTATGTTTGGTATTATTTTTTTTCTTTTCATTTTCATTATTAATTTATTCTCACACAATAAAACCAAACATACATCATATTTTTCAATACATTTTTTTCCTAATAGACACATTATCCAATAAACAAATAAATAATTAAACATATTTCATTGTTTTGCTTTTTATCTCAATCCAATGTTATTTCTGTTGTTATTTCAGGTATTTGAGAGTGGAATTAATAAATGCATGGGAAGCAGAAATATATCTGTATGAATTATTGTGAAATAATGATTGATATGATGTATTTTTATAAGAAATGTGTAATCATGATCCTTACTAATAAATTAATAAGTAGGAAAATTCGATACTTAATTAATGTAAACAACAAGAACCTTTTTTTGAAAGTTAATCTTATATATATATGTGTGTGTGTGTGTGTGTGTTTTCCCATTTTCTTATTAATAAATTAATAAATGATCCTTTCTAAAAGGGCCCGGACATGGTTAATGGCAGCTTTATTCCATATCCCAGCATAAACAGTCCAAACCACCCGTTTTTGAAAGATTTATATATTCTTATTTTTTATTTAATCAATTTTACTAAGCACTACTTAATGTCGCCATAGAAAAGAAGCATGATTATCTTTCCAAGACTTTGAAAATGATATGCCAAGTTGTTTCTAAGAGTGATCAGCATAATCACTTGAAATGTACATTTGAATACGAGATAATAAATGAAGAGAGTACGAATATAAATCAGCATACACCGATTTTGATTATCATATGAAAATAATAAGGATTAAATACAAGCGAAGGAAGAGTGGTGATCAGGGTCTAAGCAAATTTAGTCGAATCGAACATTAAGTTTGTTTGAATTTTTATTGAGATTCAAAAATTTTATTTGAGTTTGTTTTGATTATTATCAAATCAAGATTGAACGAGCTTTGATTTTATTGTACACGAATCGAGCTTGAATCAAATTTTACATCATATCGAACGAAAAAAATATTTAAATTTAATTTATTAAGTTAATGAATTGAGCTATTGTAATAAAATATATTGGTAAATTTTATGAAAGTTTTGATATACCAAGGTCGTCAAATTGGAGACCAGATTAAGACCTGAAGCATTTTTGAATGGAAGAATGGTACATGTATCCAAAAGAAATATTAACCTGATGCTAGAAAATTGAAAATTCTATTTATTAAATCCCTAAATTTTGTCATCTTTTATTGATACAAGTATCTTCATTATTAAGTTTGTTTCATTTCATGAGAATTACCTCAACGTGGATGAAAACCGATTACCCACCAGACATGAGAATTGAAATGTTTGAAAATTAAAAACCCAAAAAAAAAAAAAAGAAAAACTATATTGTTAGAAAAATTATAACATCGTTGAAAATTATTTCCTACCCATTTTGTGGCGCTTTATAAAATGGCAAAAGAAACCTAGTGGATCCTTTTTGTTTTAATGAAGAAATGGTCCACAACATTTGCAAAAAAGATTCAGATTGGAAAAACTTTTGTTAATTTTCTTTTTTAAAATAAGATTTGGCAATGTAATATGTATATATATTAACTATAATAATAAATATAAAAACAAAATATAATAATTCATATATTTAAATAAATGATCAATTTAATAAATTATTTTAAAAAGATAAATTAAGTACACACACACACACACACATATATATATATATATATTTCTATACATGAATATATATATATATTCATGTATAGAAATATATATAGAGTTAAATATTGATTTATTTAAATATATATTTATATATTATCTAGATATTTATATATATATATATAAATATAAACATACATAAATATATTTTTTATATAAAAATACATAATTATAGATATATATTTATATATACTTGTATATTAATATAAATATAAACATATATATTCCTATATGTATATATATTCTGTATTCATATATTTATATAATTACATTTATAGATATATTTAAGTATAAACATATATACATATATATTTGTATAAATAAAAATATATATAGATGTATATATTTGAATGAGTAAATAATATATATATATATATTCATGTATATAAATTTTATATTCATATATTTACATAATATATATGTGTTTGTATATTTAATAAATATATAAATACTAATATATATGTATACATTTATACTAATTTAATATATATTTATATTCATATTTATACATTTTTAATGTAAACAATATATAATATAAATACAAATATAAATATACATTTATACATAAAAATATTAATATATATACATTTATATATAAATGTATGTATATTTATGTTTGTATAAATATATAAATATATTTGTAAATAGTTATATATATTTCATATATGAATATTATAATAAATATATATTTATATTTACACATTTTTAATATATAATATATAAAGATAAAGATAAATTTATATATAAAAAATATAAATATATATACATTTATATATAACTGTATATATATTTATGTTTATATAAATATATATATGTATTTACACATAGTTATATATGAATACATGAATATATTAACTAATATTTGTCGAATAATAAATATATATACACGAATGTAATAAATATAAAAAACTATATATTTGTAAGTATATTTATATAGTTATTCATATATATAATAATTTATATAATTATATATTGAAATATACATTTATATATAAATTATTATATATATGAAATATACATTTATATATATTGTATATATGAATATTTATATTTACATATATCTGTATATAATATATATATATATATACACGAATATAATAAATATAAAATTTATATATATGTATGTATATTTATACAGTTATTGACATATATAATTATGTATATAATTATATATTATGAAATACATGTAAATATGCATTATAAATATATTATGAATATATATTATAAATATTTATATGTATTCTTGATAAAGTGAGGGTAACTTTGTGTTATTAAAAAATTATGGATGATAAAATTGTCTAAAATAACTTTGAGTTATTTACAAAAATGCCAGAAGTGAATGAAAAAAACACCCCCGTGCCTGCTTTCAGGTGTAGAAATAGGCATTTTCAAACGCTCAAAAATGCTTTTTTCCAGTCAAAAACTGAAAAGTATGTAAAAAAAGCTTTCTCAAACACTCTCAAGTCTTTTGCTTATTCCGTAACAAAAAAGAGGACCAATCTATAAAAAATCAACACATAACGTGAGATAGATTAACTTTTAAAGTCATAGTAGTCTATTGGATTTTACGTAGGCAATAATAATTTTCTAAGATATAAAAGATGAATTATGTACATAAAATACGCAGATTCAAGTTCTCCAAAAATATTGAACCTTAATACCAAACAATGATTTTAAGGAAATAAATCTTAAAAATATACATTATATGCGAATAATTAAATCCCAAGTTAACTATTACAGTTAGATTATTAGGTAATATTGGATATAGTTAATAGATATCCTTTGAAGAAATCCTGATTTCTGCAGTTAGTTATAAACTATGATTATTTAGGAGCTAAACTACAACTGCAACCTCACTTGTCTTGAAAAATTTACAAACACTATGATTTATATTTAGATTAATATTTGGATTTCTATAACAATGTTTGGGGAAAAAAATATAAATGCATGTTTGGGAATTGTTAAATTTTACTTGTTCGATGATTTTCAGTAATCTCCTCTTGTCACTTTCGTAATAAATTGCGAGGTACATTTGGGCTAAATTGACCAAAATTGAATTTATCGTAACTCCCCTCCCCCAAACCCCAAAAAATTAAAAAAATAAAAATAAATAAATGAAATAAAATAAATAAATCATGTATTAAATATTTGAAAAGAAAAAAATCATGCATATGCACATATAGTGATTTTCTTTTCTTTTCTTTTCTTTTCGGTAATTTTAATTTGCTAATTTGCTTTATCGCGATTTGAATTACATTATAGTTTTCAACCGTTTTATAAAATAAAGGTATTTACCCATTGTTTTTTGCTGTTTTTTCCATCATATTTCATGCTTTGGTGTAAACACTTATGCCCTGTTCCTATCAAGAATTTTGCTGATTAATTAATAAAAAAATATTTTTCTCATTTGAAATAATTTAAGTTTGTGTTTAAAATTTTGACGCTTTTTTTTTTCTCACTAAAATCTAAAAATGAAGCCTGAATATTTGGTTTCATAATTTGCTAACTCATTCTAAACCATTTTCAACTTCATATGCTAATAGCATGCACGAAAAGAAGTAGATAATTATTGGAATTGTGAGGGAAATATGTGTGAAAAGCCTTTAAAGTGGTCATTTGACATGAGAAAGTATTCTATACGGAAAAGCAAGACAAAGTTAGCTTGATAAATATAAAATTCCACTCGAGCGAACAATTTAATTTTGGGGAATTCTTTTTACGGTGTACTTTAGTATTCTATACGGAAAAGCAGACAAAGAATCTTTGTTGCTCATTTCTTCATCTCATATTCAGCAAATCTCATTTGGACACCACAACAAAGATTATTTAGCCAAAAGAAAAAGGGTGAAACTCTCACTTATATATAATATTTTTTAAAATTTCATATCAATTAAAATAAGAGTCAATGGGGGAAATATTAAGAGATAAATATAAAAAGAATAAAGATAAAAGAAAAGCAAAAGACCAAAAACGCAAAAAGAAGAAAGAAGTTACCGATAAAAAGCATAACACTACACTAGACTACACCACCGCTCCACCGCCGAGAATCTACAAAGCCCGCCGCCGCTGCCGGCGATGACTCTTCTACCACCTCCACCGGAGGCAGAACTCTCCCGTCAGCAAACAAAGCCCGCCCATTTCTTGGCAGCTCCTGCACAAGCCCTTCTTCAAGCTCCTCCGCCGCCGGCCCGCCACCACCACCGCCGTCTCCAAACCTCCTCTCCACCTCCAAATACTCCCCAAGAGATGCCCTTCCGGATTCACACTCGTCCCTGCACAGCCTCCACCACCGCCGCCTCTGCCGCGCCGCCTCCGCCCTGCTCTTCTTAGGTTTCTTGTTTCTCCGGCCTCCGTTCACGGCGGAGACAGGGTTTTCCTGCTGGCGATGCTGGGAAGTGGCCCTGAAGGTGATGGCTTGGAGGGTTACGCCCATGAGGGTGCCTAGTGTGGTGCTTCTGTCGTGGAAGAATGAGCCTGTTGACTATGATTTCACACACAAAAACCAAACTTTATTAACTAATAATGTGTGTCTGTGTGTGTATGCATTGTGTTCGTACGTTTTCAAAAAGAGGAAAAAAGAAAAAACTTATGTATGTGAAAATATTAGTAAAAAATTGTACCTCAGTGTCAAGATCGGAAGAGGAGAGGGAAGAAATAGTGGGGGAGGAGGGAGGTGGCCCAAGATCATTTGCTGGATCTAACATCACTTGTGTGTGTGTGTGTGAAATTGGCCTTGGGGGAAAATGGGTGTAAGAGTGTGTAATTGCGTATGTGAAGTTGTGCGAAATGGGTATTTTCTCATGTCCTCTCAATTCTCACTGCGTATGTGAAGTTGTGCTAACTGGGTGTGTGAAATTGTGGGAGATGTGTTTGGGGAGAAAGAGTGTGTGTGTGTGAAATTGTGTGAGATGTGTTGGGGAGAAAGTGTGTGTGAGCTTGGTGGAATTGGGTTCTAGACAAGAAGTGTGGGAATGAGATTTAATGTCAGAATTCTACGGAAAAAAAAATTGAGGGAAATTTTGACCTTTTGTTTTTATTTATATTTACCATCTATCTTAATTTACATAATGTATAATTAAATATTTATTTAACAAATATTTTAAGTATTTAATATTTTTTGATGGTGTAAAATAAAATATAAAACATAAATTTAAAATATAGATGCAAAACTTAATACAAAGCTGGTCAGATTTGGGAGTGAGCAATCCAAGATGATTTTGCTGCCTATAATGATAGACATGCAAAGGAAACCTTTGGGGTGTTTCTTGTGGGTGCTGCAAAATGATTTTTATTTGCTCCAGATTTGGGGCTATGCACACTGTGCAATCAGGCCTCATCTCTTTTGTTTCTTTGATTTATTAAAAGGGTTGATGTTGATCCCACGCAATAAAAAAAATTGTTTCTAAACTTGAACTCACCTTCCGTGATTTTTTATTATTATAAATGAATTTGAAATGATTTTTATATTTTTATTTTTAAACTTTTTTCGTCTGGTTTAATTTTTTTTTTAAATCTATTATACATATATTTATATGATTTTTTTACAAATATATCTTTTAAAAAGATTTAGAATATTATTTTTTAAAAAAATATATTTTTAATTTTTAAAATAATAAAATAAATTTAGGGAGTGTAACCTAATAGATCTAAATCATAAAAGGCTTTGACGTTGCAATTTTTAAATTTTTGACCAAATACACTTCAAAACCAGTCGTAGTCAATTCTACTTTTAGTGCACCAATTCAAGTCCAAAGATATATCCTGGACAACTAATTTGGCAAAATAAAGCTTTCAAAGGTCGATTCCCAGCCACAATTTTGATACTGACTTTGAGTAGCAACTTTATGTTCTTATTTAAATTGCATTTTTGGATAGTTTTATATTGATTATTGATTTTTCACAATGAAAATTAAAAACGATGTGTTTAATTCATTGGAGTTGATATAAAAAGTTGTTTTTTTTTTCTTTTTTTTGAGTTTTAGATTTATGATTATATTATTTTAATAAAACAACAGATCATTTAAAACATTGGTTTCAGGTTTGAAAAAATGAAGTGGAGGTAATGAGCTTGTAGTTATTGTGAAGACGTATTTTAGCAAACTATTCCTCTGGTCCTTGTGGATTTATAGTAGGAACTAATCGACTTAAATTTGTCTAATTAATGTTTGATAATAATATTTTTTGAGGCAATTTCAAGTTCTATCCTAACCTTACCAAAATTAATACACTATCTCCAACCTCAGGCTTTACCCACTGTAGTACCACCCTAATCACATAGCAACTACCCACAAAAACACATACATGGCTTGCCATTTTATTTGATCAAAACCCAGTACTTGTCGAACATAAAGATATGATATATTCAGGCAAATAACGTACGTACACGAAAAAAAAAATTAATCCAATCATATTTCATGATAAAAATAAATGCTACCTATGGTAGATGAACCAAGCTATATACAATTATACTTATCCCTCCTAAAGAGTTAAATTACTAACTCTTCCCTTCCTTTCTTTCATAAATACAAAAGCTTTCTTTTTAAAGATTGCTTCACAAAAAATTAAGAGACAAGTTATTAACTAACATTTTTGTCCTCGACTTTAAAATAAGAAAAATAGTTAAGTTATTAATTTAGTAAATGACCAGTTTGGCCCTAGCTGTATTGATAATGTTTATTTAATTGTAATGGATGTATTTTTAATGTTTTCATTGTTGAGGGGTATTTGTAATATAATTATAATTAAATTTAATGACTTTAAAAGATTCGAAAAATCATAAATGCAATAATTATTTTTGCCTCCCAGTTATAAAGATAGGGCTTAATTGTAATTTTGGTCCTCTAACTAAGGGGGTCTGGAAATTTTGATCATTTTATTTGTGCAACTGGCAAATTACGTATACTAATTCTCAATTTTTGCACATTGAGGATAAATTTGGCTAGAAAAATAAATTTTGGTCGGAATTCATCATGTGATGGTCATGTGTATCTAAAAAATTAGAGATTTTTAATTTTCCGACCAAATCTGCTGACGTGGTTGTTTTTTATCCCACTTAGAACAAAATATGATGACTCACGTGCTTGGGTGGAAAACAAATGATGACTTGACGGATGACATGTATTAATTGTCCGTGTGGCAAAACTGAATCCACATTCCCTCTAACCATTAATAAATCCCCAAATCGTAGAATCCTAGAATATAAGCTCTTCTTCTTTAGTTGCATCACGTGAAGCAAAATCTTGCAAATTCGTTGAAGATGTCTCACATAATAGGGTTTGTAGACTACTATTGTAGAAGAAGAGTTATGGGCGGATGACAAACTAGGAAGGAAGTTTCATGTGTGTCTTCATTATAGTATAGGTTGTTTCTTTGATTTGAAAATTATATACTGAACAACATTTGACAAATAATAACAATCACATTAAAATATGAATAACATTATATGATTCTTGTGATACAGCAAATGAAAACTTCAACTTACCTCAAGTCCACTTTATGGCAAGTGAAAAGACCAATCTTTTTGGAAGATAGTATATGTTAAAGGCCTAACATAATCAAATCATGTACCATTTAATATCATTTTTATAAATCATTTAGTCTATTCTAGTTAAAGTTCATATACACTTTTCAATCTTTTGTAAACAACTTTATATCAATTACATAACCTTAAAAACAATGCATACTCCATATTTTACTACTAATTCAAGACATTAAACATAAGGGCAGCCATTAAATAACTAATAATTCAAACATAATTATTAGGGTAGCCCCTAAAACATGCACACAATCCAAATTAATATGACGTAAATTCGGTTCTAACTTAAATTGATTATACCATTCAATTAAGCAAACTAATTGCTATTGTTTTCAATCATTCAAAGAAACTTCCAAACACAATATAAGCATTACAAATCAATATAAACAAGTAAATTAAACAATTATACAAGACTATCAATTTTGTTAAAAATTAGCTTAACTAGCATGATTTTGGCTACAAGTGTAACTTACTTAAGTTTTCAATCATACAAAAGTATACTAAAACATATAACCATCCAAGATACTACAAATTTATTATAAGAAACATTGAAAAAAAATATACTTTGATTAAGTTGGATTTAACCTTCAAAATTAACGGTTTTCAAGCTTAAAATGATGAAAAGTTGTTCTAGCTTGTGTTCTATGGATTCCTATGGATTGAATTCAATTTGTGTGAGTATGAGAGTGTAAAAATTTGGCAGAAACTTAGGAGAATAAGGGTTGGTCGTTTTTGAGGTGCTTCCACAAGAAATATGGATGAAAATAATTTTTTTGACCTTTCAAAGAGAGGTAAGTGGAGGGTGATGATTGGTTGCATCATGCTTGGTGTCTTCTCATGCCAAAAGCCATGTTCATGGGCTAAGGAGATGACAAAAATTGATGCTTTAGCGTATAATCAAGTGTAATGCAGTTTAAAATGATTTTATGCAACCTAGTCTACCAACCAATCAAATTACACAATTTTGCATATTTTTAGTTTTTAGCTAAATGTAACATATTTCAAGTAAATATTTAGGCAATTAATCACTTTTGCATATAACTAGTATGGAGCAATACAAATAATTCATTTCATGGTCATTCAACACATCAATCTTTCTTAACGAGATACCGAGCTTTTCACTGTAAAAAGGGCACTTAAGGAATATATTAAATCAAGAAATGAAAGTTTGATATCATATTTCATGTACTAATGCATGTTAAAGCATAACTGAAGCATATAATAACAATTATTCATGTTCGTGCAATCATACTATTTATATGTCATAATTCGATAACACATTGATTAGATGCATATTCATGCAAAATGTTTATTATTGGCTATGTAGGAGAGAATTAAGAATTGGACATTACAATCCTTCTTTTCTTATAAAAATTTCATACTCGAAATTTGACATACCAAATAATTTCGGATACTTGCTCTGCATTTCTTCTTCTTTTTTCCATGTGGCTTCTTTTACAGAATGATTCCTCCATAATACCTTAACAAGTCGAATCTTTTTCATTCTCAACTCTTTTTCCTTCTGATCTAAAATTTGCACTGGTTTCTCTTCATAAGCTAAATCAATAGTCAATTCCAACGATTCATAACTCAACACATGAGAAGGGTTTGAAATGTACTTTCTCAACAGACACATGGAAAATATTATGAACACTAGATAGTGATGGAGGTAAGGCTACTCTATAAGTTTTATCACCAACTCTTTCGAGATTCTCGAATGGGCTGACATACCTTGGGCCGAGTTTTCCTTTCTTTCCAAATCTCATAACACCTTTCATGGGAGCAACATTTAAAACACATGATCCCCAATTACAAATTCTAGATCTTTTCTTCGTTTATTTGCATAACTTTTCTGTCTACTCTGCGCAATCTTCATTCTCTCTCGTATCTTCTCCATTGCCTTAGCGGTATGTTGAACTATTTCTAGACCAAGTAGGCTTCATTCTCCAACTTCATCCCAATGAACTGGAGATCTACATTTCCGTCCATACAATGCTTCATAAGGCGCGCATTCCAATTGTTGATTGGTAGCTATTATTATAAGTAAACTCTACTAACGGAAGCTTTGCATCCCAACTCCCTTGAAAATCTAGCACACAAGCTCTTAACATATCCTTTAATATTTGAATAACCTCTCTGATTGCCCATCACTTTGTGGATGAAATGTTGTACTGAATGCAAGTTTTGTACCCATAGCACTGTGTAAGCTCTTCCAAAATGTAGATGTAAACTTAAGATCTCTATCAGACACTATTGAAACTGGCACCCCATGTAACCTGACTATTTCTTTAATATATTGTTGAGCATACTGATCCATATAGTATGTGGATTTCACTGGAAGAAAATGGGCTGATTTAGTTATTTTATCAACCATCATCCATATGAAATTATACCCATTTTGTGTTCTAGGTAATCCAAGCACAAAGTCCATTGTAATGTGCTCCCATTTCCACTCTGGAATCAACAAAGGCTTCAACAACCCTAATGATTTTTGATGTTCAATCTTAACTTGTTGACAAGTTAGACATTCAGCCACAAATTTTGCTATATCTCTCTTCATTTTAGGCCACTAATAATATTGTTGTAAGTCCTTATACATTTTTGTGCTACCTGGGTGTACTGAGTAAGGAGTAGTATGAGCTTCTTCTAAAATATCTCCTTTCATGGTCTTGTCAAATGGCATACATAGTTTCCCTTTATATCGAATAATCCCATCATCAGTAACAGAGAAGTCTGGCCTCTTTCAGCCTCAATCATTCTTTTCAATCTATATAAATGCATGTCCACCTTTTGACCTTCTCTGATTCTATCTTGAAGTGCAAGTTTCAACACTAAGGTTGACAACGAATACTTTTTCCCTTTAGGTACAATTTCAAGCTCTAATCTCTACAAATCCAGTAATATTGACTTTTGTATAACAAAAGAGAAGACATGGATTTTCTACTCAATGCATCTACAACCACATTTGCTATACCAAGATGATAGTTGATCACACAATCATAATCCTTCACAAGTTCTAACTATCTTCTTTGTCTCATATTCATCTCTTTTTGGGTAAAGAAGTACTTCAAACTTTTATGATCAGTGTATATCTCACACTCTCACTATACAAATAATGTCTCAAAATTTTCAAGGCATAAATCAAAGTAGCAAGTTCCAAATCATGGGTTGGATAATTCTTTTCATATTCCTTCAATTGCCTTGAAGCATAGGCAATAACCTTCTCATTTTGCATCAAGACAACACTCAAACTATTTTTTGAAGCATTGCTATACACCACGAATCCACCAATTCTAGTTGGAATGGTAAGAACAGGAGCTGTAGTCAATTTATGTTTCAGTTCTTGAAAACTTCTTTCACAAGCATCGATCCACAAGAATTTCACATTCTTTCTTGTCAACATTGTCATTGGAGTTGCTATCTTTGAAAACCCCTGAACAAATCATCGATAGTACCCTACTAATCCCAAGAAACTCCTTACTTCTAATACATTTGTTGGTGTTGGCCACTAATGACAGCTTCTATCTTGCTCCATCAACAGAAATACCATCCTTTGATACCACATGACCTAGGAATACTACTTATTCAAGTCAAAACTCACATTTCTTGAATTTAGCATACAACTATTTTTCTTTAAGAACTTGTAACATAATCTTCAAATGTTCCTTGTCCTCTTTTTTATCATGTGAATAAATTAGGATGTCATCAATAAAAATAATTACAAATTTTCGAGATATTGCTTGAACACCCTATTTATTAGATCCATAAAAGCTGCAGGGGCATTGGTTAAACCAAAAGGCATCACTAGAAATTCATAATATCCATACCTTATTCGAAATGCAGTCTTTGGTATGTCTTCTTCCTTGATCTTCAATTGATGATACCCAGAACGCAAATCAATTTTAGAAAATACAGATGCTCCCTACAATTGATCAAACAAATCATCTATTCTTGGGAGTGGATACTTATTCTTGACTATTATTTTATTCAACTCTCTATAATCAATGTACAACCGCAATGTACCATCCTTCTTTTTCATGAACAATACAGGTGCTCCCCAAGGAGAATAACTAGGGCGAATAAAACCCTTATCAAGCAATTCTTGCAATTGAACTTTTAACTCTTTTAATTCTGTTGGTGCCATTCGGTATGGTGCTTTAGAAATAGGAATAGTTCCTGGCATAACATCAATCACAAATTCGATCTCTCGATTCGATGGTAGTCCCGGTAAATTATCTGGAAATATCTCAAGAAATTCTTGAACCACATCTATATTTTCTGGTTTCAATTGTGCTTCAACTGAGGTGTCCAGAACACTTGCTAAATATCCAACACAACCTTTATTCAACATCTTTTGAGCTTTCAAAGCAGATATAATTAGTAAGGACCGTGAAAATGAGATACCAATAAATATAAACTGTTCTTCCCCAGGTGGCTGAAAAATCACAATCTTCTTGTTACAATCAATTGTTGTATGATATTTGGTAAGCTAAGCCATACCCAGAATAACCTCAAAATTTGGCATCGGTAAAATAACAAGATCTGCATAGAGAGTCCTATCACTAATCTGAATAGAACAAGCCCTTAACATTTGGTTGGAATCCATTTCTTTCCCAGATGGAATAGTCACACTGTATCTTACTTTTAATAAATCTGGTGTAATGCCCAATTTTCTCACAAATGTACATGATGCAAATGAATGCGTAGATCCAGAATCTATCAATGCAATTGCAAGTATCCCAGAAATTAAAATAGTACCTGTGACTATGGAAGCATTTGCATCGGTTTGTTCTTGTGTCATTGCATACACTCTTCCGTGAACTTTCCCCTGCACTGTTGGGCAATCCTTTGCTATATGTCCAAGTTTTTTACACTTAAACAACGATTAGTACCACTGTAGCATTCCCCAAAATGATTCTTCCCACACTTAGCATATTTAGACCTTTCAACTGTAGTAGAAGTCTGCCCAACTCTAGGACGCTTTTTATTCCCTTGGTTTGATTTTTGCTCTCTTTTCTTCCACTGATTCGGATTTCTTAGAGTGAATACTTGCTTCTTTTGTTGATGGAATTTCTCAATCTCTTTCTCGTCTAAGTTAGCCATCAAAGCCTAGTCCACCAGTTCTCTAAACTCTGTTACTGAAGACATTCTCACATCTCTTCTAATTTTAGGATTAAGGTCCCTCAAGAAATAATCCATCTTCTCATTATTGTCTCTGGTGATGTATGCCACGTACTTGCAACCCTGTTCAAATTTTCTCACATAATCACATACAGACATTCCTCCTTGTTTTAACTCCAAAAATTCTTTTACTTTGAGCGACCTAGCATCTTAGTGAAATACTTATCATAAAATATTATTTTAAACCTCTCCCAAGTTAGCTCTTCCATATTCACTACAAGTTTAGCTCCTTTCCATCGGGTTCTAACATCTTTCTTCAACAAGAAGATTGCACAGAGTACCGTCTCAGCATCATCAATTCTCATGTAGTCAAAGATAGTATCCAATGATTTAACCCATTCCTTTGCAACCATAGGATCAGACCCGCCAGTAAAATCAACAGGTTCCATCTTTCTAAACTTCTCATATACAACCTGTGAAGGATCCTGTCGAACTTGTGGTAGAGAAAGTTGTTAATTCTGTTCTTGGGTTTTTTGTTGCATATCTAGCAATTGTTGTATCTGTTCACCATGCATTCTAGTTTGTTGTTGAATGAGATCAATCAAATTATCCACCAACTATGATTACCCTCATGATCATCCATTGTCTTCATTTTGGTGCCATGACCTGATATGTATTACCCAATCTCATTTCATTCATTAGCCAATAATAAATGCATAATCATGACAGTAACATGGAATGAAATATAATCAAATAAACATAAAAGTAAATAAACAAGTAGTTGATCGAGTTTTCCATCTAGGATGTGTTCATATGCCTTCTTCTGTCTACAGGAACGTCTAAACCTCCGCTCTGATACCACAAATTATAACATCTCTTAACCTAACTATAGAGCCTAAACAAGCTGATACAGTTAAGTAAAGAAATGTTAATTTTTCATCAATATTAGAATTTGGTTTTAATAAAAGTTCTCATTTTTAGCTATAAGAGAAAGAACTTGAATCGTTTTAAACACACCATATACATATATCAAAACTGAGTACATCTGTTTACATAACCATAACAGAGTGGCTTACTTAAAAACAGGACAGAGTTTTCAAAATAAACTACGAAACAGCTCGAAGCATGGCATATGAACAAATCTCTATCTGGCCGCTCTAGAGACTTAGTTAACCTCTAAACCTGTACATTTTCACCTGCATCACATGAATCTAATGAGCTAAAGGTTCAGTAAGATGAAACTGATGCAATAACAAATAACATATATGTACATCTCATAAATCATTAAATGCAGTATTCTATTTAATAATTTTCATTCATAAATCATTGTTTAAGGCCCTTGAAGTGTGGTACCTAATTAATAGCGATAGACTGTGGTTTTCGGAACCTGTTCATAATGATTGGCCAATAAGAGAACTAATACGGGATTTCCATACTTGGTCTTTCAACCTCAGGTATTAGTCGTATTCTATCTCATTCATTGTGGCTTTTCTATTCCGATTTTTCAACCTCAAGTATTTGTTACCATTTGTTGGGTCCGTCGGTCCCTCCCACATCCCTTGTCTACCCAACTATCAATCAAGTACCATACTTCCTTTTAAAAAAAAACCTCATTATATTCTTAATAGTGCCATGCTTCATGAACCATAAATGCATCAAACATTACATCATTTGATAAATAATAACAATCACATTAAAATATGAACAATATTATATGATTCTTGTGATACAGCAAACGAAAGTTTTAACTTATCTCAAGTCTACTTTGTGGCAAGTGAAAAGACCAATCTCTTTGAAAGATAGTATGTGTTAAAGGCCTAACATAATCAAATCATGTACCATTTAATATCCTTTTTATAAATCATTTAGTCAATTCTAGTTAAAGTTCATATACACTTTTCAATCTTTTGTAAACAACTTTATATCAATTACATAACCTTAAAAACAATGCATACTCCATATTTTACTACTAATTCAAGACATTAAACATAAGGACAGCCATTAAATAACTAATAATTCAAACATAATTATTAGGGTAGCCCCTAAAACATGCACACAATCCAAATTAATATGACGTAAATTCGGTTCTAACTTAAATTGATTATACCATTCAATTAAGCAAACTAATTGCTATTGTTTTCAATCATTCAAAGAAACTTCCAAACACAATATAAGCATTACAAAATCAATATAAACAAGTAAATTAAACAATTATACAAGACTATCAATTTTGTTAAAAATTAGCTTAACTAGCATGATTTTGGCTACAAGTGTAACTTACTTAAGTTTTCAATCATACAAAAGTATACTAAAACATCTAACCATCCAAGATACTACAAATTTATTATAAGAAACATTGAAAAAAAATATACTTTGATTAAGTTGGATTTAACCTTCAAAATTAACGGTTTTCAAGCTTAAAATGATGAAAAGTTGTTCTAGCTTGTGTTCTACGGATTCCTATGGATTGAATTCAATTTATGTGAGTATGAGAGTGTAGAAATTTAGGAGAAACTTAGGATAATAAGGGCTGGTCATTTTTGAGGTGCTTCCACAAGAAATATGGATGAAAATGATTTGTTTGACCTTTCAAAAAGAGGTAAATGGAGTGTGATGATTGGTTGCATCATGCTTGGTGTCTTCTCATGCCAAAAGCGACGTTCATGGGCTAAAGAGATGACAAAAATTGATGCTTTGGTGTTATAATCAAGTGCAATGCGGTTTAGAATGATTTTATGCAACCTAGTCAACCAACCAATCAAAATGCACCATTTTGCATACTTTTAGTTCTTAGCCAAATATAACATATTTCAAGTAAATATTTAGACAATTAATCACTTTTGCATATAACTAGTATGGAGCAATACAAATAATTTATTTCATGATCATTCAATACATCAATCTTTTTTAATCGAGATACCGAGCTTTTTACTACAAAAAGGGCACTTAAAGAATATGTTAAATCAAGAAATGAAAGTTTGATCTCATATTTCACGTACTAATGCATGTTAAAGCATAATTGAAGCATATAATAATAATTATTCATGTTCGTGCAATCATGTTATTTGTATGCCATAATTCGATAATGCACATTGATTAGATGCATATTCATACAAAATACTTATTATTGGTTATGTAGGAGAGAATTGAGAATTGGACATTACAATTACATTAATAGCATGCTTGCATGGAATGCCACTCAATCCCCACATTCTACAAGTAGATGACATCTCTTCCAAATCAACACAGTATTGGCTTCTATCAAAGCAAGAAATCTGACAATGCTTATCATCACCTATAATTGGAATGCAATCTGCCACTTTGTCAACATGTTTCTCAATATTTTTTTTTATTCTTGGACACAACCTACCCTTCCACTTTGTCTCTGCAATGCCTTTATTATTCTACAGCCTTGTCATTAAGTATTCCCTAATCCATTCAAGCATAGTGAGCATTGGTTTCTCTCTAGCATCTAAAATGCACGTGTTGAATGTTTCACAACAATTGTTTAGAAGCATGTTACATTTTGGTGTCTCACTAAAATGTGACCTACTCCATTGGACTGGTGGTTTTTCATTTAATCACTCTACAACTTTGTTATTTAGATCCTTCATTTCTTGCATTCTATGCTTGAACTCCCCAATTGTACTAGCATGTGCAGCCCTCCACAATGCATTTTTGTATGTTAAACCCTTAAATCCAGCACTCTTAAAATTATTGTGCAAATGCCTGACACAAATTCTGTGGTCAGATCCAGGGAACACTTCATTAAAGGCTTGAATGAGGCCTTTTTGTTTATTAGAAATAAATATGTATTCATACTCTTTGGTAATGCCCAAATCATGCTTCAAGATAGTGAGAAACCACTCCCAAGTCTCTATAGTCTCTTTACATACAATGGTATATGCTATGGGGTACAAGTTATTATTTGGATCCACACTTGCAGCTGTTAGCAAGATCCCTCTCTGTGGTCCTTTCAAATGACAGCCATCAACCCTAATAATAGGCCTACAACATGCTTTAAATCCTTGCTTCAATGTAGTAAAGCAAACATAAAACATACTGAACCTTAGTGCCCCATCTTCATTTTCCTCAGTTCCTATAATTACTGTAGATCCATGGTTGGTCCGCCTAATCTCTTAAGCATAATCCCATAATTTTGTGTATTGATAGTCAAGGCTACCCTCAATCAATTGTAAAGCCTTTCTTTTTGCTCTATATGCTTGATTTTTTGATATATGACATCTAAGTTTATTAATCACATCTACCCTCCATGCTATAAACATTTCTTTTGGATCTGACTTAAAATTTTAATGTATCTCTAAGTCAACCGAGTTGTTTCTTTAACATTTTTCACATTAAATGTTTGAGGACAGGAATGATGAGGGTTGTATTCCCTAATTTGGAAATGCAGTGATCCTTCATCTTAATCAAATGAATTTTCCACTCACAACATCTCCTTCACATCTCACATAGACTCTCACCTTATCATTTTTTTGTGAATTTTAAACTTTTTTTTATTCTAATTGCATATGATTGAACTGTTTTCCTAAATTATGCTTTTGTGCTAAAAAACATTCCTACATAAAAAATAAGATCATAAATCACAGATGGATTGAAAATAGGGTAATTAGGACATTCTCCCTCTTCATCAAACACCCTATGATCATCTAAATCGCCATTATTATGCACCACATCATGATCACCTGAGTCACTTGATTCACTTGAGTTATTTCCACAGTTTTCATTCCTAGGTGTCATTTGGTTTATATGTTTTTCAAACAACTCATCATCAACAACATTGTCACTATCCATGTTATAGTCACTGTCAAAAATTATTCTTGAATTATCTTTCATACATGCAACATTTTCATTTGCCTCACCAAAATCACCCTCTCCCATTAAACCTATCCCTGTTGTCTCACAAGCATCACCCTTAACCTGCATTTCACCCATTGCCCATAAATTTGCATCTATCTCAATATCATCACTATCATTATCTTCACCTTTTCCACTAGACTGATCAGCTTGTGTTTGAGTCTCTATACAGACATGCATCTCCCTAGTTACAACATTCTTTTTAAAACAGACATCAAATCTATATCCTCAACTATTAACTTAAATCCCCCATTCAGAATATATAATACCTCCTGCTCTCTTCACCTATTTATTTTCTATACCACAAGTCCAAATTTTTAATATTCATGTGCCTTATATCTACATAATCAAACAATACCACCCTCCCACTAATATATTGTGCATTAGGAGAAGTTTGAAACTCACCTCCATGATGCATAGCTAAAGTAATATAATCGGATTTAAGATTGGACATCATACAAGAAAAAAAATTATATATATAACAAAACAAGAAAAAATTATTAAAACAGAATATCACAACCTCACATACCAAATAAGAACCAAACATTAAAAAAGGGGGCCATTTTATCACTTTAATATATATACACATATATATCTACTTTAATATATAAAGGCGCATTAATGGACAAAAAAATTGGCTTTTTTGTTGTAAAGGGCTAAAAAACAACCTGCCTATATTTGTTAAAATCATTTAAGAAATTTTTCACAAAAATATCAACTACCCAAAAATAATCGAAAGAAATACTTAGGGTATCGAGAGGGAGGTAAACCTATATGCCTCACTTCGAAGAAATACCATCGTTTTGGGATTTTGGAGAAATGTGTGTGTTGGGTTTCGAATGACAAGGAAGGAAAATGTTATTAGGGTTTTCAATGCCTGGCGTATTATCAATTCATTATGACAATATTTATTCAGTTTTTCTCCAAAAAGCAGCATGCCGCATGGATAATTAATCCATATCATCCGCTACGTCAATATTTTTTTTCCACCCAAGCACGTGAGTCATCACATTTTATTCCAAGTGGGATCAAAAATGGCTACATCAGTAGATTTGCAGGGAAATTGAAAATCCTCAATTTGGAGATAAACATGACCATTACGTGATGAATTCCGAAAAAAAAAAATAATTTTCTGACCAAATTTATCCTCAATGTGTGAAAAATTGAAAGTTAGTATACGTAATTTACCAATTGCATGAATAAATGGATCAAAATTGTCATACCCCCTTAGTTACAGGACTGAAATTACAATTAAGCCTATACAGATAATATTTGGACTTTAATAAACTCAATAGAACTTTTATTATTTTAAAAATAAGTTGTTGAAGTGTTTGGATAAAATAAGGTTTTGGAGCTTTTAAAATGTTAGTATTGACAATTTTGTAATTAACACTATCAAAATTGAAGGAATTTGATAAATTAAGATTTATTTTGAAAATAAAATGGAGTGGAGATACTTTTTTGTTTAGGAGCTTACAAGCTCTCAAACAGTTTTTTTTCTTTCTTTTTTTTGTGATCTTATATGCTCTTTAAAAAAAAATTACCGAACACTTTTTGACAATTTATAAACTTTTAAACAACTTATAAGATATTTTCAAAAACTTATAAGTTCAGTCTAACACCCTCGAAATTCTAAATTGATTTTCCTACTCCCTCCACCATCGTTCATTCCTCCTCTCCCTTCTCCCTTCTCACTATTGTGAATGTCTCATCCCTTCCTCCCCAATTACACTAATCGTCCTCTCTCCTATTCCCTTCTCTCTATCATCACATTCCTTGCTTTTTTCCCATTGCATTCTATTATTTGCCTAACCTCTTGTTTCTCTCCCTCGCTTTTTTTACTTTCTTTCCCTCCACTATCTAACATATCTTTCCTCATTCCCCCTATTTGTCCATCTCACTCTTGATTGTTGTCGCTCTCTCTCCCTTCTACAAGCCATCCTTGATTTTCTTTCTCTCTACTTGCTCCACTTCCTCCATCCCTCATCTTCTCCATTCCCACTTCTAGAAGAGAAGAATAATCATGATTGGGAAAGAAAAAAAGATTGAGGTGAAGAAAATAAAAATTGAGAAGAAAAAATAAAGATAAACAAAGGGGAGTTTTAAAGTTATTATATTAAATGAAATGGAATTATTTTATGAAGTCACATATCCTTTATTAATAGTTCGATCCTACAACATCAGAAAAATTACCTGAATAAGTTAATTTTTTTAAACAAATTTAAGGTTGAATGTTTGTCTATCCTATATTTGGGAAAGTAAAAAACAAGGTAAAATTGATAAACACCCCTATAATATGGTGAAATTATTAAAAATCCTCATGTCTTAAAAAATAAAATAAAAATCCTCGTATTTATTATCCCATTAATTCTTGACAGAGAATGACATTCACAAAAAGAATTAGATATTTGTTAATTTGTTTTAACTATGTTAAAAGACTATTTTAACCCTTGATTTGAATTTAACATATTTTTTAATTTTTTTAAAGAATTAAAGAAATTACATATTATTTCAATATGAGATGGATCTGGTATGGTATGGTGGGTCTGGTTAAACTCAAACTTTTTTTTTTCCTATGTTTTTTTTAATTCTTTCCTCCTTGCCCTACTGCCCCCTTTCCTCTTTTATCCTCCTTCCCATTTCCTACCACCTCTACCCACCAACTTAAACAATCCATTACCACCCCACGTCTACCTAAACCAATCCCCCCCCGCTATTAAGCCTCTTACCCCTAGAACCGCCGATACCATCCCAACCATAGAAACCATTGTCGTCGTCGCCACTACCACAAAATCCTCTGCACACCGTCCGCAACCACCGCCTACTATCCCCAGCCCCCAGAACCACTGCCACGAAGCTCAACCGCCATCATTATTGCCACCACAAGGATTCTTCTGTGATTACAATATTTAAAAAATCTTGACTGTCGTTGTTGGAGATTAATCAATAGTCATATTTATCTAGAGTTTGCTCATAGTTTAAATTTTCAATTCATTTAGTGTTGTACTGTGGCGACAATACTCAAGAATCTTATGATGCGTCTAAAAATCTTACTTATTCAAAACATGAAATTTGATTGTATGAACATACTCGAGAAAAATACATATAAAATTATTATATATATATAATTAGTTATATATCATATTTATATATGTAGTACAATTTGGATGTTCATCTTTATGAAACAAGATTCAATAACTGCTAATTTGAATAAGAACCAACGATTTGTAAATAATTTGTATGATTTGATGCCAAGAATGGAAATGGTATAAAATGAGGAATAACGGGTATTTCAAATAACAAATTGATAGAGTTAGGGTTTATCAATGGCAAGGGAGTGTATGCATAATCTAGGATCAATATAAGTGGGTTTTAGCTATTTTTGAACATAAGAAGCTTTTTTACACTTAAGCAAAACATAGGGGGATTTATGCAATTTATCGTAAAACAACCACCACAATTACTTTTTTACTAATTTTTTCATTAAAGATTTTTGTATTTTTGGACCAGTTTTTCTTTACATTTCTCTCCTTTACTTATCTAATTATGACATTTACATTAAGTTTCAATCTCATCAAAATATTTAGCTAATAAAGATAAGATTGTTATGTCAAGGGCAAAACTAGAAAGTTTATTAAAAAAAATTGCTGACATCATCTTTTTTCATCCAATCCTAAAGCCTGGGGAAGTTTGATAAACAAAATAAATTTAGAGGAGCTATTTTTGTAATTATGGAAAGAGGGAGGAGAGGAGTTCGATAAACAAGACAACTTAATTTATTTCGGATGGGAGGTAAGTGTAATCAACTCTTAAAAATAAAGATTTGCCTATTGCTAGAATATTCAAGTTAATGATTGAATAAAAAATTGTACAAAAATATTAAAAATCACGGTATAAATAACTATATTTCATATACTTCAAAAGAGAACAAGACCGGCGACATAAGTAATTAATGCTATACAAGTAATTAATGCTATACAGGCCAACATTAGTATCCAAAAATCCAGTTCTTGATTATACAAGAGTAAGTCTCACATAACTCATTCTATTCTGTACCAAGAGAGTATCAAGCACGATTCCAGCTGATTTCCAGGCATTCTAGGCAGCATATCTACATCAATGTGATGTTCTATCTATTGTGAAGGCGAACTCATTGCTTCACATGTTTTTTTTATCCTTCGATATAGCTGAGATCTGACAAATAGTTATGAATTATGAAATTTGTGAAACATTCTTCATTAATTATCTGCAGTTGATTTAACATTTTTTTTTGCGCTTTTAAGCCTTTTTTTTTTTGACATAATAGAGTTTGCATGTCTTTATTGTTTCAAATATTGATGAATTCTGGGGACCGATGATCCAGAAAAAATATTTTGTAGGGGACAAATTTGCTATTATTTATAATACAATGTTCAGGCACTTTTTTTCTTAATTATAATACAATCAGTTTTTCTTTTTTCAATCCTTCACAAACTTTGCTACAGTAGTGAATGATGCCTTTTCATAAATTAACGTTTCATATTCAAACTTCTCCATAATAATTCTCTTAGTTTGAGCTATTAATCAAATAATTGACAGAGTTTACTGTTTGGCTCTTAATTAGTTATACAACAAAGTCATCAAATAAACAAGTTTGTTTTTTTTTTTTTGTCTTTTTGATAAAACTTTGATCAGCTTAAGATTATTTATGTATATAGTAAGAAAGAGAAGAGAAATGCATAATATTTCATTAAATGCGTCTAGCCTTTTTAAGCACCCTTAAATCCATCTACGGCCAGCTTCATTCCCTTCTCTATTGCAAGGATCTTGATCATATCCATGAACATGTTATACGTCGTCAGTTTTTATTATCATACATGGTGGAAAATTAATATCGCGCATAAAAACATAATACGTAGCGGACTGATTTCAAAAAATCCAGAAAGTTGACAAAAAATACATGAACAAAATTAATTACAGGCATACTATTACAAACAATTAAAAATTCTATAATTATATATATTCATGAGAACAACCAAATAAACGGTAAGTAGAAAACACACATGCAACAAATATAGAAAATAAATTTCAAGAAGCTGGAAATATATTATTATTATTAATCAATGATAATTGGCTAGTTTCTTCTCCTTGATGGCCATGAACAGATCTTCAAATGTTTGACCCTTTCCTCTCAGTCTTCAACTTGTGAATATACTCCATCAAAACACGCTTATTCTTGAACACATTTCCCTTCACCTTCATGTACATGTCATGGTACATCTGCCTGTCAATTTTGTCGGAGTCTCGGTAGCCGTGCAGCAGGCGGCGCAACACCTGATCCGCCGCATCCACAGCAGCTTCGACGGTAGCCTTGCTTCTTTCGTCCCCTTTCGCTTCCCGTAACCTGAGTGCCTGCCCTTTCTCCTTGCTCCCATGGCTTCTCTAGCGCGCGATCTTGAATGGAGTTTCCGAGGTTTCTTGAGGATGAAACCATCTTCTATTAGCTTCCTCACATTCAACCCTTCAATGGAAAGACGAATACATTGTTTAATGGTGATTTTAGCACAAAATTGCAATGACTCCTTACTAAATGGAAATGAGAAAAAGAAGATTATTAGATGATTTATGGCATAAAATTATTTTCAAAATTTTTTAATTAATTAATCTTATTCATTTCATGTAATTTTAATATTACTGGAACTACAAATCTTAACAGTCGTTATATAGTTTAATATTGCCCAATTAGATTGAAAAAAATTAACTAGATTATTTATCTTGAAAATAATCAAAGTTGATCAATCAACAACACTAACAAACTTCTTATTATACGACTAGGGGCAACATAATTAAGAATTAGACTAAGTTAACACACGAACTAATATAGTTGGATCACAGAAAACATTATAAAAACTAAGGTTTTCGAGCATTAGGAAGCTTAATCTCATTAGAAAACATTCTTGTATCTATTTCTCTAGCATATATATTTGCAGAATCATCTAAATCGTATCATAAAGTATGAAAAGATAAATACGATGATCATTGAAGTTGTTGTTGCATAAAATTGCTAAGTATAGTTAGCAATTAAATATTAAAACATCACTCCAACAGACGTTTAAGGTTTTTTTTTTTATTTTGAAATCTTTTTGTTTAAATATGTCACTAGATGAAGATATTAACGTGAATGCCATCTTCTATATATTACATAGAATTAGTGCACGATTATGCACAAACATAGTTGTTATATCTCCACATTTATTTTTCTCTCTTTAGATTAAATCACTTTTTATAGGTATGTCGTATATTTATGTGTGTAATAACAGATATTACGCACTTTTATAGGTAATTTGAAATGAACCGCTCATGAGTTTGGGTGTTGTCAGCCCACTTAATTCTTCCATATGATTCAATCCTTCTATAACTTGGACTCAGTATAAAGCCCTATAGATGGTGTTTGGTTTGAGAAATTTAGCCCAGAGTTGGACCAAAGAATGGAGCTCATGGCATACCCTGACCATGCCTCAACCCTATGCTTTGTTAAATACCAGTTTGTATACACCCTTTTTTTATTACTCAAATGTTCTTTAACTTGTATCTTTAAAAAATGCCATTCTCTTTTACCTTCAATAAGGAATCTTCAGAACATTAAATTGCCTTTCTTATTCTGATTTGAATAAGAATAGCTATGAAATGATATAATGATATATTTTTAGAATAAAAAAATACACCTATTTTTTGCAAAAAAACATAATGAGCATGTGAAGTATAATCGTAAACACCTAAAGCTGGAGTTGAACTTAAAAATTTAGCCCCGAATGATCCAAACAAGTCATAACGTACTTCAACTCTCTTAATGATGTGCATCAATTTCAAACCTATTCGAATTTGACCCACACAACCCTAATGACCGTTAGATCATTTTTTACTATTATATACAACAATATTATTAGAAGACATCAGTTTTGTAAATGCGAATAACCTTTTAAAGACAATATTAATAGAATTTGAAACTCCAAAACTTTTGAGCAGATATGAAAGCATAGAAAGAGAGGAAAAAGTAAACATACTAGAATTGGCCATGGAGATATGAATGGTCTCATTAGGGTCCAGCCACACCTTTGCTTTCCCACAGTTGAGAATGTTAGCTGCTAACCTCTTTTGTAGCCTTAGGGACACCATCTTAATTTTCTTTTCTCAACTAAATAGAACAAAAGTGACAAAAGTTTTGCGCTTTTTAAGAAGAAGAAAGCTGTAGATGAAATTGAACCATACAGCTATATATGTTGCTTCC
>JAGSPU010001560.1:0-11911 GCA_019321725.1 Paulownia fortunei
TTTGCCTTAAGTTATTCATGACATGGGTTCCAATTAATTCCTTCCTTGTGGATTCATGAAGCTTGCAAGTTGGTTTTTCTATCATCTATACTTAAACTAGAAAGGATCTTGATTGCCATACCACTTTTACCACCTAACCAGATTTTACTTCCTTTAAACTATCCACAACCCTTTCCACGTCAGAGAAACTGAAGGCTCTGAAGAACTGCAAAAATAATCATGTTTTTAGATCGTTCTTTAAATATTCAAAAAAAAAAAAAAAAAAAAAAAAAGAGCATGTTCTTTACAGCATTCTAGCTCCACTTTTAGCAACAAGGGCTATGCTGGTCTTTCCCCGCTGCTTAAACTAAGGGTGCAAAAAGTCAAGTGGAGCCAAGTGAATACTAGGAATCTAGCTCCAAATATCGAGTTAGAACTGACTTTGAAGCTTGACGAGCTCAACCATCTCATGCTCGAGCTCCACTCAAACCAGATCAAGTTTGAGTTCGAATTTATTGAGCTCAAGCTCAAATCCAAATACGTCAAATTTTTAATTTTTTTCTGCTTTACAGGGGTAGAAATACACAAATGAATTGGACCACTTAAGTCAAAAATACATTTAAGAGAAAAAGTCCAGCAGGCTAGTCTTTTACTTTTTTTCCCATTCAGATTTTCATTAGATGTCGGCAGCAGCCCCATAAACTTCACCAAGGAAGGTTGTTCATGGTGGCTCACCAGCAGAAGTAAGTGTGTTTTCAGTTTTCCTTCTCCCATTTCTTTCCCGTTCCACTCTGAAGTGTTGGTGAGAGAATGAAAGATTAAGTACTGGTTCTTTCCCCAACAAATATATCGCAATGATAGGAAAAAGGGGGCAGGGTACCACTGCTACTGCAGTGAGAAGATGAGGGATTGCATTGGAAGGTGAAATGCAGATTGTGGACTCTAATGACAGATGAAATCAAAGGTTATAAATTAGAGATAGTATAGTTGATCTGCAAAAATAAATGAAGGGGCAAATGAGTCAAATTGTCAATTATTTTGAACTGATCAATTATATTTTAACAAAGAAAATATGTAAAATTAACTAAAGCTCGCAAAACTGCTTGCATGCTATCTCAAAAGTGATTAAGCTCAATCTTGGCTCCAAAAAATAATTAGAGCTGTCTTGAGCTTGCTTGAATTCGATAGATTTTGATCTCGAATTCAAATATATTTCGAGCCAACTTGAGAATGTCACAAGCCAGATTGGCTCATTTGCACAACAAGACTTTGAGATTTCTTCAAAACTAGAAACCAGACAGAGGAAACATATTCCAAACATGGATATTAATCAAAACAGAGAAGTAGACTCACTCGAGCCCACCCAAAGGGAAAAGATATACTTACATGAATCCATCCCAGAGGAAAAAGACATTGCTTGTCCTGCACTTCAAATATTTCTTCCTCATTTGTCGTTTGGCACTGCTAGATAAAAATGATTTAGTACCAGATTCACACAATAAATTTGTGGTTGTGTGTTTGAATGTGTAGCAACTCTGGCTTACTGAATCTGATGTTGATTCTTGCTTTGGAATAATGAGAGCCGTGATGTAAAATTTTCGGTTTCTCTGTGGCAATTAACAAAAATGATTTTTCTTCAAAAGAATGAATACAGAGAAATATTTCCACGATATTAAAATGATCACAAATATAATTCTCAAGAATTTAGCAAAAGTCAAAGCGTTAGTGACACTTACAAGGGAACCCGCAAGGACGCCACATGTTTCCAAGTTTTTATCTGTGTTTGACTTAGCTAGCTTCATAAAAACTGTCCATCAGTTCGGTTGACTGATATAAGAACAAGTACAATGATCATTTTCTAAGCTCTGGAAGCTTCACTAAAGATACAGAGGTTTTTGAAGATAAACCAAGTTCAGACAGGAAACAGAAAAATCACATTGAAAATAATATATAAAACCTTACTATGTGCAACTGCAGGGGATCTTCAGAGCATACTAAAGCATCATTGGAAGCATCTTCCAACCCACACTCTGCCTGAGTGGCTGGAGTTGATGTTGGGATCAAATCCTGTACATCTGCTAGAAGAGGAGGAGGAGAAGGTTGCCTAATAATTTCGTTTTGTGAAGAGCTTTCGACAGTTTCAAAAGAAATGAGAGAATCAGATTCTTGAATCAGGTGGTTATCATTTTTTGGCTGAACTAAAGATTCCAAACTTGATCTTTCTTGTTCTGAGCTGCCATCATCCTCTCTCTTCACAGTCCCATCTTTGAAGACTGCTGAATGTTATTAAACCTGTCAAATTATGAGACTTTATTAGGAAAGCCGTGTGATTTTACTGATTTCTAGGAATTTTGATTAGCTGTGTATATTAATTGATTAGGTATATATGTAATTGATTAGTTTCCTATTTTGTAGAGATTCTATTACTATTCTTAAGCTGCAGTAACATATATATAATGAATCAATCTATAACCTATTCTAATATATACAAAATTCTCTCTCAATTATTTTTATCAATATGGTATCAGAGCCATTGGCTCTTTCCTGAGAATCTCAAAATTTCTTCTTTATTCTGGCCGAATTCCTATATCTCAATTTCTCCCATTAATCCTCGTTCTTTCACTCGTACTCTTCTGCCCGTGATTCTTTCTTTTCTTTCAATTGAATATGTCAGACTCCATCCAAACCAGTCACACCAGCCCTATCTCAGATTCTCCTGCAACCGAGAATACTGCTGCTGCAACAACTGGGATTGCAAAACATTCAAGCGACATATCGATTAAACAGAAAGAATTATTTGAAGTGGTCACAACTGGTTCGTACATTCTTGAAGGGCAGAGGAAAATTGAGTCATTTGTTGGCACAGCCCATCGAAGGACGATCCAAAATTTGCGGCATGGGATGAACAAGATTCAATGGTGATGTCATGGTTGTGGAATTCGATGCTGCTACTGGAAATTAGTGATACATGTATGTTTCTCGGAACTGACAAGGAAATTTGGGATGTCATCCAACATATGCCAAGGTTCATAATGCTGCCCAAATCTATGAAATTAAAACAAAAATTTCAGCAGCCAAACAAGGTACTCCAACTGTCACAGAATATTTGAGTTTCTTGCAAGGCTTGTCAAGATGCATTATCAACTGCACTGCAGTGAGGATGCTGCAATTTTGAAGTGATTCATGGAGTAAGATCACATCTACGATTTTTAGCTCTCAATGCTGAATTCGATATGTTAGGTGCAAATTTTGGGAAAGGAGATCTCTCTTCCTTGAATGAGACAATTTCGATCATAAGAGCTAAAGAAGGAAGACATAGTGTCATGCTTAAGAGTCAAGGAGGTAGTGGCTCTGCCCTTGTGACCAAAACAACCGGGTTGAAGGAATCTAATCCACCCCAACCTGTCATCCAAAGTATCCATCCAAACCCATCAATCATGAATCCAACCGTGACTCTTTTTTTTGCACATATTGCAAGAAGCATCGCCGCACCAAGGAGCAATGTTGGAAACTACATCGGCAAGCCCAACCGAAGTACAAATGATAGAGGTCAAGCACATGTGGCGAGCCCTCAATCAAGCAAACGAAGGAAGTTCAGCCTCTGAATTCAACAAGGATCAGATTGAAAAACTGAAAAAAAATTGGAGTTACTTGAGAAACCTTCCTCAGCAGGTAATGTTCATTGGCGTTTTCAGGTATTCTTTCTTTCTCTTGTGTTGCTAATGTCTCGAAAAAATTTCTCCAAAAAATGTAGGTGATTGATTCTGGAGCCACTGATCATATGACTTGTTCTTCCGAGTATTTTTCTTCTTATACTCCTTGTTCTAACCATAGGAAAATAACTATAGCCGATGGTCTATTACCACCATAGCTGGTATAGGAGATATTCATATAAGTGATTCTCTCAAGCACTTAAAAATATCCTTCATGTTCCAAAACTTTATGCAAACCTTGTTTCCATTCAAAGCTTACCAGAGATTATAATTGCAGTGTAACCTTTTTTCTTCGCATTGTGTGTTTCAGGAGGCAGGACACGAAGAGGATGATTAGACGTGCTAGTGAGAGAGACGGCCTTTACAATGGAAGGGTCAAGTGGAAGAATAAGAGTTGAGAATCCTCTGTCTACATTATTTCTTTCCGAGTCTGTTAGCAAATAAAAATAAAATTTGACTTTATCATCGTCGTTTAGGTCATCCGTCTTTTGAATGTTCTTAAGTTTATGTTTCCTTCGTTATTTAAAGGGTCTACTCTTGAGTCCTTTCATTGTAATGATTGTGAACTTGCAAGCATAAACGTGCTTCTTTTCTAATAAGCAATACAAAAACTCTTATTCCTTTTTCTCTCATTATAGTGATATTTGATACCCTCTACGATTCCAAATATTTCTGGTGCTAAGTGGTTTGTTTCATTTATTGATGATTGTACCCGAGTAACATAGATTTATCTTTTGAAAAATAAATCTGATGTGAGCACTGTTTTTCCCAATTTTTACAACATGGTCAAAACCCAGTTTGATGTGAGAATTAAGCAATTTCGTTCTGATAATGCCAAGGACTATTTCAATCAAATTCTCCATTTTTTCAAAATGAAGGAATCATTCATAAGTCTTCTTGTGTTAGCACTCCAAACAAAACGAGTAGCGGAACGGAAAATGGCCATCTCCTTGATGTAACAAAAGCTTTAATATTTCATAAAAATATTTCTAAACAATATTGGGGGAAAGCTATTTTAACTGCTACTCATCTTATTAGCAGACTTCCAACTCGGGTCCTTGAATTCAAAAGCCCAATTGAAATTCTCACAAAATATTTTCCCAGTTTCAATGCTTCAAATAATCTTATTCCTAGAATTTTTGGAAGTGTTGCCTTTGTACTGTTCACTCTCAAAACAGGGGAAAACTTGATCCACGTGCTATTCGGTGTATTTTATTGGGTATTCTTCCACTCAAAAAGAATACAAATGTTACATCCACCTACTAGGAAATTTTTGTCTCTGCTGATGTTACTTTTGTCGAAAATGAGTCTTTTTTTTAAAATTCCTATCTTCAGGGAGAGAACTTGAGTGAAGATAGAGTAAATGACCTGTTTCTACTTGATTTTCATTTTCCTAGTCAATCCATTTCATCTAAGTCTCCAATCAAGTCCGTTTCAACTGTCGAACCTGAACTTAAGTCTCCTATTAAATCCGTTTCAGTGTCTATTGAACCAGTATCGATTGAGTCACCAGTTCAGTCCACTCCTTTGAAATCTATACCCATCGATTGAGTTATCTAAATCATATGAAATAATGTAAGATAAGAGGAAACAAGACAATGTTCAACCACTGCAGGTCTATTATAGAGGAAAGTTCCAGTCACTCGATCGGTACAGTACAATCTCTCTATTTGTGATGCTGTTTCAGATTCCCAAATTGTTTCCACATCCACTGAAAATATTACACACATCAGCTTGAGTTAGAGAGCCCGTAGATGAGCATGAAACACCAAGTGATACCAACCTACCAATTGTACTTAGGAAAGGAATCAGAACTTGCGCTAAATATCTATTATCCTTATTCATGACCTACCAACCTATCCAAAGCCATAAAGCCCTTTTAACAATCTTCATACAATTCCTATTCCGAGAAATCTATCTGAGGCATTAGGGGACAAGAAGTGGAAGGATGCTATGAAAGTGGAGATGGAAGCTCTTGTAAAAAACAAGACATGGAGTTGGTTAAATTGTCGGGAGGAAAGAAGTCGGTAGGATGTAGATGGGTTTTTACAGTGAAGTACAAGTCTGATGATTCCGTAGAAAGATACAAGGCAAGATTGGTCGCCAAAGGGTATACTCAAACTTATGGCATTGATTATCTTGAGACGTTTCTCCTGTTGCGAAGATGAATACAGTACGACTTCTCTTATCATTGGCTATCAATTTTGGATGGAATCTACAACAGTTTGATGTAAAAAATGATTTTCTCCACGTGACCTAGAAGAGGAAATCTACATGGAAATTCTCTTGGATTTGAATATAAAGAGGGAATGGTGTGTAAGTTAAAAAAAGCTCTCTACGAACTTAAGCAATCACCAAGAGCCTGGTTTGGAAAATTTGCCAAAGTGATGACTACCTTGGGATATAAACAAAGTCAAGGCGACCATGACAGCTTTGTTGGTTTATGTAGATGATATCATTGTGACGGGCAATGATGCAAGAGAGATGCACAATTAAAAACAGTGCCTTCTGAAAGAGTTTGACATTAAAGAACTTGGGAAATTGAAATACTTCCTAGGTATTGAAGTGGCACATTCAAAGCAAGGGATTTTTATTTCTCAGCAAAAATATGTGCTTAATTTGTTAAAAGAAACAGGGAAGTTGGGATGTAAACCAGTTGATACACCCATTGAGTTCAATCATGGACTATGTGATGTTGTAGAAGATCCTGTGGTAGATAGAGGTTCTTATTAGAGGCTTGTTGGGAGGCTTATCTATTTTGAGCATACAAGGCCAGATATTTCATTTGTCGTCGGTGTTGTCAGCCAATTTATGCACAACCTTAAAGAAACACATCTCAAGGCCGTTCACAGAATCTTGCAATACTTGAAGGGCAGTCTCGAAAAGGTATTTTGTTTAGGAAAGGAGAAAGCATGACATTGAAGGCCTATACCGATGCGGATTACACAATCATTGGTTAACAGAAGGTCAACCTCAGGCTATTGTACTCTCTTAGGTGGGAATCTTGTAACCTGGAGAAGTAAGAAGCAAAATGTGGTTGCAAGATCAAGTGCAGAATCAGAGTTTAGATCAATGGCGATGGAATATGTGAACTACTATGGTTGAAGATAATTCTTGATGACCTAAAGATTAAATGGGACGGACCAATGAGATAATACTGCGAAATCTGCTATCAGTATTGCTCATAATCCCGTACAACACGATCGAACAAAACATATCGAAGTTGAATGACATTTTATCAAGGAGAAACTTGACAGTGGCCTTATACGTACACCATTTGTCTCTACAAAGGATCAATTAGCAGATGTACTCACAAAAGGACTGCTAAGCACTGTGTTTCAGGAAATTATTAGCAAGCTTGGAATGGAGAATATCCATTTACCAGCTTGAGGGGGAGTGTCAAATTATGAGGCTTTATTAGGAAAGCCGTGTGATTTTACTGATTCTAGGGATTTTGATTAGCTATGTATATTAATTGATTAGGTATATATGTAATTGATTAGTTTCTTATTTTGTAGAGATTTTATTACTATTCTTAAGATGCAGTAACATGTATATAATGAATCAGTCTGTAACCTATTCTAATATATACAAATTCTTTTTCTGTCAATCATTTTTATCAATAAAACCTATAAGGATCAGAAACCATACTTCACAATTCACGATATGGCCTTTAGAAAGAGAACAAAAGACTAAAATATTAGCTATGATAATTAGGTTTTCAAAAACGAAGTTCTATATTCGCACTACCACATGTTTTTCATAAATCATAACATTAAATTAAAAAATCAAGCACTGACTTTCTAAAAGTCAAAATGATATAATGACAAAATTATGGTACTGATATTAGTTTAACCTTGGGATCTGAAGAGGAGTGAAGTCTACATTGCTTGGATACTGAACCTGCAGTTGTATAATAAAATAAAATAACTGTTTGGTTTAACAAAATGCAATATACAGCAGGGGATTGGCGTACCACCTTACAATTGCTAGGAGGTTGCCATTGGCCATGGAGCCCATTTCGGCCCAAAATAGAATGTTTAGAAAGAGTTTCCTCCTTTGGGCGGAAAATACTTAATGATCTATGGAAAAAAAACACCAAAGAAAGGTTGAAAGAAGACTCAGAAATATTAACATGAAAAATCCAGTTCTTTGTAAAGGTTTGCTTACATGTTATACATCAAAAAGTCAATTAGAAACATGAAAAGTGACCCCAGGATAGTATTAAAATCTTACGAAAAAGTGGTACTGTATTGATAAACCATGCACCAAATCTCAATTTTTTCAGCTGATTAAAAAAGTTAGAGCTAATACGAATATCTCCTAAAACCTCAGGAGTTCGTTTTAATAATACAGATCCTTTCCACATTACCAACTGTAATTACGGTTGCAACTCAAATGGAATTTCAGTTTCAGTGAATTCCTGAAACCTCAATTGGATTTCACTTTATATTAATGTTTTCCCCAATGGGGCTGGAAAGCTCTCGTTCTCTTAATCTCTTGAAAATTCTATTACTAGTTATGAAATCAATACAACTTAAAAAAGTTCATAGAGTACTAACTCAAGATTTGCAAGAGTCTTGTAGATGCAATCTATCTTGTACTTAAACATAAATTCTACAATTTTGGCAACTATACTTTCAAGTCTGAACAGTAAGAAAGAACTTAGAATGGAAATACCAAGTCCTACAATCACCAATCAATGACCGAATTGTCATATTTCCTCTTTGGTTGCCCGAAGCATTGCTCACTTTCCCACAACGGTTATATACTTTTCTGAATATGTTTGCTTAATATACATGATGTGGCTGACAATGGTTTTTGACCCACTACACTAGACATAAAGGCAAAATATGCAAAAGACACTGACTTCTACAAGTTTTAATTAAAGTCTGCAAATTCAAATGAACCTAGTAAGAAGGATGGAGTAATATTTTAAAAATAAACATGTGTTCTCTTGTGCCAACAAATGTAGAGTGGTGACAAAAAGCAACTTACATTCTGCGGAGATGCTCTTCTACCGGTTTGGTAAGTGAGAGAGGCTTCAGACCTTGATATCCAAATTTGCTAGTAACAGGCTCTACTCTCTGTCAGATGCAGAAGAATAAAAGAAAATTCTTCATATATATTTAGCAGAAGAAACTTTATTAGTTGGGTGCCAAATAGATCTGCAGTTCATAGGAGAACATATGAACCTCGTCAAGACCATTAAAGTGCAGTGTTAATCATAAGAAAAAATTCCAGCATCTAAGCCAATTTAAGACTACCAAGTAATAAATCCAATGAGATAGTACCAATTGACTATCACCAATAATTATACCTTCTTTGTACTATAATCATTCAAGTTTTGTTTGATGGCAGGCCATTCAACTGAAGATTCCAGAGTATCATTTTTCCAAGAATTTTGCTGTTTATTTAGTTGATAAATTTGTTTACTGTGTAGCTCCTGAAGTTTTGCTTGAACAGCAGGTTTCAATTCCTCAAGCTCAGTCAGTGCAGTTATTAATTTCTGCAGCGGCAGATTAAAAAAAAAGACAAAAAAGACAGACTTTAATAAAGTAACAATAACAACAACAATTACATGAATAACACCAACAGCAGCAGTACAATAAAGTAATAAGGAGATGAGCAATAGTTGTCAGTTGTTACCCTTTTGAGATAAAGTTTATTGCCTTGTGGGGATGATCTATAGTCTCGATGGCAAGGTATTGTCTCCGTAACCAAACTAAAACAAAAGACAACATGCAGCTTTCGTAAAACCGACTTTTCCATATTTCATGCTACCTGATATATTTTTTGTTAAAGAGAAATAGTTACTAAATCCCGACACGGCAATCTTTCTCACCTTGAAAATCTAAGGAGCATGACATACAAGTCAACAACATTCTTTTCTTCACGAAAGATGTCAGCCTACATGGTTAAAAAAAAAAAAAAGTCCTGGAATGGTTGGAAATCAATAGAAAACATCGATTGAAAGAGATACATGATATATACATCATTAGAGGGAAAAACAATGATGAGAAACAAAGGATAGAATCAATCATGTGACTTGGTGCATAAACATGAGGTGTATACTTGTACATGTGGATCATCTAGAAATCATTAATTTTAAACAAATTGTGCGAAAAACAAGTACTCCAACACTCAAAATAGATAATCGAAGAGGTAGTACAGTAAAAATATAAACATCAAACTACTAAACTCAAAAAGTAGATTGAAAATAAATCCAAATTCATGCAATGACAGAATCAATCACAGAAGAAAGTAGAAATCCATCTACAAGAATCAACTATCATGTTTTCTTGTTAAACAAAAATATTTTGCCTAAATTACCTAGACAAATATGTCCCATTTTAATTGCCTCTTATGTGAAATAAACAAACAACAGTGAAGGAAGCAAAGCAATTTTTAAAACTGGGAGACAGCATGTCAACAACAATTAATTTCATAGAATCACAATGCAGCACAGTGCACATCAAGTAAGTAGCAGTTTCTCATACTTTAAAATATCAAAACGGGGAAGCCTTTGACCACCCAAATGGCACAATGGCACATGTTTTGCATTCTATCACTATCTAGAGAACTATTCAATTTCAGGGGAAGTGATTATTTCAGGATAAGTTCTAGATGTTTGAATAAACTTATTGGAAACAGTTTCAACAGGAGCTGAAAGTGGAATTCCAACCCTACAATTCTGAAAACCACTTGTGACGCACAAAGATCCTAAGTCAGTTTAAGCAAGAAAGTGATGGGTATTTGAAATGTACCATCATGTACAATATCTAATATCTGGTATATAATGATCTACAATCGTCCCAGAGCAACCAACTACTACTTTTACACAATAGTGCTACCTCAATATCAGTAAAACAACAAGCTGATAACCGGTACCAACCAATGAGACATTGGATGCCAAATCAGAGATTCTGGAGCTTACAAATCCACCCGTGCCCCTTGGTGATTTGGCGAATCTTTAACAAGATTTCTTTTGAGTTTATAACCTGCTGGTCAGATTTAGTTTCTCAAAAATTTTAATAATCGACATTGTTTTAGTGATTCAGTCATTCCAATGATTCAGGTCTACAGGAAGGCCAAAAAGTATAGATCACCAAAGATTCAAACTGCTTTCGCTGCAGTCTCTACTAAACCAAAAAGATCAGCCCAACTTATTTTTTGAACACATATAAATGGTTTTAATAGGGTCCCGGTCTCACTTGTCACTCCTAGTCAGAAACACAATGTTGTCATCACATTGCCGTACTCTCATTGGCTACTCACACAAATTCCCTACACTAATAATCCCCCCGTCCTTAATGGAATGTTCCTATTTCCTTTAGAGACATCTAGACATTTCTTTCAAAAGTGCCCTTCCATTGAAAGTAATGATGTGCACACTTAACTCCCAACCACCGCTTTCGAAGTTCAAATGTTAAAACATCCAAAACTTTTCAACTCCCATTTAAAACTCTATATCAAATTCAAACTGACATTCAATTGGGGATGGAAGGAGTATCACCCACAGAAATTGGCTTTGACATCACCAGTCATTGCCAAGCCCAACTTTGATGCTCTACAAGAATCCACCCCCTGGAATGGTCTCTCAATGAAATGACCATTCCATAGAGCAAGCAGGGCTTTAGGCATCACAGAAAAGTATGATTACATTGTACAAACGGACGAATGCATCAGAAACTTGATTAACAGTCTATTTTATTCATAAATTATGTGGCCATTTATAGATTCCAGAGATCACCCATTACAACTGGGATCAGACAAGATAAAGAAAACGTAAAATCAATCCTACTAAGACTCAACTAAGAGCTCCTAGCATGACCCAAGACGTGAAAGACAACGACACATAAAACAAACTCCATTCACCCAACGCCCGAAGTTAACAAACAATTCTTCAACAGTGCTTCACTACAAAACCCAAAATCCAGGGGTTTAATATTGCTTTTTGTTGCCACAAGTAGTAGTCTTGCAATTACAAAAACAAGATAGGGAAATCGTTAGAAGATACCAAGCCAATAAACTCAAAAAATTGCCGATGCATATGAATAATTATTACGAAATACAATCAGCCCAAGATGAGGTTCTACCTGCTTGAGAATATTATCGGCGATGCGGTAGTAAAAGAGTAGTGAAATTCGGTTATCCACGTCGATCTTCTTGGTAGTAGCGGAGATGTTTATTCTTCCTCCAGAAGAAGATCGAGCCAT
>JAGSPU010001563.1:0-16241 GCA_019321725.1 Paulownia fortunei
TTACTTTGCCGATTCTAATATTGTTACTTTACCAGTGGCATAATCAATTTTAACGCCGGGTTGTACATTAAAAATCCAATAATTGAGATTAAGGCTTTTGCCATTGTCGCCAATTGATTTTGCCATATAATGAACACCACGTGGAATACGTTCGTTGCCAATATATAGAGGTGTGACTTGTCCACGTATAGTGACTTTAGGATTTTTTTCAATCGCATCACGAATGTCATCTTCAGCAACTAATTGTCCCGGATAGGCATTTTCCACTCGTGTACCTGTTGTCATGTTCTCTGTGACCATTGTCGCCATACCAAAAAATTGATAGCCAACGATGTGCGACTTATTCCACAAAGGCTGCTTGCTATTACCAAGTTTAACATTGGGATTATTATGATAGCCTCCGACCCACTTTGTGCCGTCAAATCGATCACCAATAAACCAACCTGATGGACGGACGTCGTATGGCATGCGACTTGGCCTTTTGGTTACTTTAGAGATAGCACTTTGACTAGCTACAAAATTGGCCTGTTGTGAGCGACCTAGACTATCTAGGGGCGACAAACTCAAGCCGTCAATTGGTCGTAACTTTGAGGCTTGACTGGGAAAAGTGTCCGCCATTTCAGTTTTACTAAAAGTCGCTTTATTGTTGTTAACGTGAACAATGTCGCCGTCTAAAGTGCCATCCCATTTAAGATTTAAAAGCGCTTGGTCATTTGGCGCATTAACGGTGGCACGTGATGTTTTCTCGGTTGGCGTATTTGTTGCTGTTGGTTTGCCAAAGATAAAATCCAGCAACAAGTACAATGATTAACAGCGACAAAATTTTATTTTGAGGCTGTTTTTTACGAGTATAAGTGCGTTTTCTAGCCATGATATTCTCTCTTTCAACTCATATATCATAACATGTTGTGGGTTAATACGAAACGCAATGAGATTTTTCTATTAAAAGCTCATTGCATTTAAGAATTGTTGAATTCTATTATCTGTGGCACTAAAAAATCCCTCAGCACTACCATCATAACCAATTTGACCATTTTCAATGAAAATAATATGATCGGCCACTTGACGCGCAAAACCCAAGTTGTGGGTCACGACAATCATGGAGGTCCGTTGAGTAGCTAACTCTTTTAGGACATGTAGTACTTGTGCTTCTAATTCTGGATCTAGTGCACTAGTTGGCTCATCGAGTAATAAGTATTCTGGTTGCATGGCTAATGCTCGCATAATGGCAACACGTTGCTGCTGACCTCCGGAAAGCTCTGATGGGTATCGTTCAGCGAGTTCTGCCATACCAAATCGTTCCAGTAATGCTTGTGCTTTTTTTGTAGCAACAGCGACAGGCTCTTTTTGGACTTGGACTGGACCCTCTATGATATTTTTTAAGACTGTCAAGTGTGCAAACAAAGCTTTTCTTGAAAAACCATGCCAAATGATTGTCGGACATTGAAAATTTTTTTTGGCAATAGGTGCTTCAAAATTGATGGTTAAATCATTCAAAGCTAGTGTGCCACTTGTGGCCTTTCAAGCAAATTTAGGGTACGTAGCAGTGTTGATTTACCAGAACCAGAGGGACCAAGAATAACCGTTGTTTCATGTGCATTAAAAGTTGCTGAAACATCATCTAATGCCGTTTGTCTGGATACTGTTTGATAATGTGTTTAACTTCAATCATATTGTAAACCTCGAGGTATAACGTTCAAGATAGTGTTGTCCCACAGTTAAGATAGTGGTTAATAACGCATAAACCATTGCCACTAACACATACATGGATAAAATTTTGTAGTTTTCGGCGGCGATTTGCTGACTGAGATAAAACATTTCTACAATGGTAATGACACTGGCCAGTGACGTATCTTTCAACAAACTAATTAGTGAGTTGCTTAGAGGTGGAATCGAAATGCGGCGCAGCCTGTGGTAAAACAACACGCCAGTAAACTTGACGATTAGTCATGCCTAATGACTCGGCTGCTTCTTTTTGTACTTTAGGCACTGATAAAATGCTGCACGGACACTTTCTGACGCATAGGCACCAGTATTTAGTGAAAAAACGGTGATAGCCGATACCCAAGCATTGGCAAAAAAGTTGATGTGTGCATTGGGTAATCCGTAGAACACAATAAACAATTGCACAATCATTGGCGTTGAACGAAATAGCCAAACGTAAAATGCTGCAACAGCCTTCAATATTATCATAATAAATCGCGCAATTGTTTCAGATGCAGCTTCGCAATACGAATTAAAGTTGTTAAAATCGCAAAGATTAATCCTAAAATGAACGAAATTGCCGTCAAAGGAAGTGTATAGGTTAGCGCGGCCATCAATAAACTTGGCAAATATTGTATGGCAAGTTGAATAAATTGTGTCATAAAATCCTCCTAGACAACATTATCAATCATTTTACAGTTAAATCAGTATTGAAATATTTGATTGACAGTGACTTTAAGTACGTAACGCATCTGCGCGCAAGGTCAGTTAATGCTTGATTAATTTTTTCTTGCAAGAGCTTTTGTTATTTTTGTTGATGCAGCGCTCCGGCTGGAGAGCAGGAACTTTCTTTGCTTAAATCAATGGCAGTTGTTTTAGCTGACGGATTTGCTTTTTTTCCATAACTTGGTAAGCACCCATGTCACTTTAAAGTTGCCGTCGGCGCGACCAGTAGTGACCATGCTCATAGCTTCCGTTATCCGGGAACGCCCACTTATTTCTTGCCGCCGCGATTTTTTAGCCAGTGCTCCGAAATTAGAAGTTGTGGATTGGCATTTTTTTTACCTTGGATATCAGCCAATGTCTTTTAAGTCTGTGGGCAGAGTTTGGTTTAATTAGACAGTTTTAAGCATAAATTATAGGGTGACTAAAACGATAGTTTTTTTGACGTTCTGGACTGTGATACCACATCATTAAAAACAGACGTCATATCTTTTTGCCACCAAGACCAGCGATTAATGCAGTCGCCATTTTGTTTGAACATATTTAGCGCTTTTAGCCCTAGTTTTTTGGCTATTTTTGTCGATAACTCAAACTTCAAATCCGGTTAAATTTGCCATTTCGTACGTATGAAAAAGGGTGCATAAGTGCCTTCTAAACCAATGGTTAAAAGTGCCTGATGTTATGGTTCTGATTTTTGAGATGAGCGCTCGTGTGGTAATACTTATGACCGCTGCGATGACAATGATTAGTGCAATTACTGTGACAATGATTTTCTTCTTCATGATTTTCTTCCAATAGAAAAAGGCGCTTTATCAAATGAAGTTGGATAAAGCGCCTGTTGCGTTAGTAAGTGATAGTTTGATGTGGATAAAAATACGTCAAAATAACCGGTGCTAACAAAGCGCGCTGTGGACACAAATTTTTAGTTTGTAATCATCAATTTTTAACGATTATTCTCAAATTCAATATAAGCTTTAACATGTCAATAATTATTCATGCAAGTTTATTTTTCAAGAGACCATTCAGCCTTAAATTCGCTCAAAAAAATCTAGCATGAATGCTGTCTTGTATTGCATGGCCACGAGCTGTGTCAGTATTTAGCTTGTCTTTAATGAGCAACAGTTTTTTCATAAAATTGATTAATTGTTGTACTGTCATTGCTGCCGATAGGTCGTTTATCTTAGCGGATTTTTGGGTGGAATACTTGATCAATATAAGACACGATTTTTAACAGCACCGTATTGTGATTGCTCGTTAAAAGCCGATAGCACCGATAGCGTCAAGACGCGTCTGCAGCCTGAACAATTTGACCATGAGCGTTAAATGAGTTGCATTTTCTAACGGAATGTGACCAAAACATATTATCATAATATCCGTAATAGCTGCGGATTTTCAGGATTCAACGCCAATTGACAAATTAAAAAGGAAAATGCATAGCAATTTTTAGCAGCAATCACATCTGCTTCGCTGTCATATAATTATCGTCATATACATTCATGCAAGTAAAACAGCTGTCATGAACGATAAAGGCATCAGCATCAGGCTCATTGCCAGAATCATTAATCTGCCAGCCAACACAAGCATAATGTGGTCCAGTCCCGTAGCTCCGGTGTTGTCCTTTGTTAAGGACACGTTGTTCATGTATTTGGTAATTAATTCAAGTTGTGACATTAAGTTATCTCCTAATCAACTATAGTTTACCGGTTTTGTTTAAATTGAAAGCAGCATGCATCGAGAAAAAAATGAATTTTCCTATGAAAAATACTATTTTGGTTATAATATAACTTATATTACTAAGCCTCATATGGCAAAAGCGTACTTTCGTTTCCAGAAATGAGTAGGTTACGTTTTAAAGAAAGAGGAAGACTCATATGTCAGAACCAAACAATGTTTTATTTTAACACTGCCAATCACACAGATTCAGCTGTCATTTACGACAAATTTTCCCGAAGGCAGAGCAACAATTTTCTGTGAAGAAAGACAAAAACTTTCTACATCACAACAACCTATCTATTATCCATCAGGTAAGTTTGCAACTTGGCAATACTTATACGACAGTATTAGCTGATGCGGCAGCGCGATATCACCGCCTTTTGGGTGATGATGTATACTTTTTTAAACAGGTACTGATGAACATGTTTTGAAAATCAACAAAAAGCAAAAAGCTGCTGGCACGTCAGAAATTGCCTATCTTGATGGCATGGCTAAGCAAATCAAAGACTTGTGTGCAGTTAATGGATATTTCATATGATGACTTTATCCGGACGACAGAAGATCGCCACGAAAAAGCCGTTGAAAAGATTTTTACACAATTACTTGAAGATGGCGATATTTATAAAGGTGAATATGAGGTTGGTATTCTGTTTCAGATGAAGAATATTTCACCGAATCACAACTTGCTGAAGTCTATCACGACGAACACAGGTAAAGTAAATTGGTGGTAAGGCACCATCAGGACATGAAGTTGAACTCGTTAAAGAAGAAGCTTACTTTTTCAAAATGAGTCAATTACGCCCGACTGGTGCTAGATTACTACAAAACGCACCCTAACTTTATTCAACCTGAAGCGCGAATGAACGAGATGATCAATAACTTCATTGCGCCTGGATTAGAAGATTTGGCAGTTACGCGGACATCCTTTGACTGGGGTGTACCTGTCCTGGGGATGAAAAGCATGTGATTTATGTTTGGATGACGCGTTAGCCAATTATATTACTGCGCTCGCTATGATTCAGATGACACAGCGTGTTTGATAAATTCTGGCCAGCTAATGTCCAATTAGTTGGTAAAGAAATTGTCCGCTTCCACACGATTTATTGGCCAATCATGTTGCACGCACTTGGATTAGAATTGCCCAAAACGGTGATTGGTCATGGCTGGTTAGTCATGAAAGACGGTAAAATGTCGAAGTCAAAGGGTAATGTTATTTACCCAGAAGTGTTGGAACAACGTTATGGTTTGGACGCAGTTCGTTACTACTTATTGCGTGCTATGCCATTTGGAAATGATGGCGTGTTTACCCCAGAAGACTTTGTTGCCCGTGTCAATTATGATTTGGCAAACGATTTAGGAAACTTACTTAACCGAACTGTTGCTATGATTAATAAATATGAAGGCGGTGTGATACCTGAACTTCATACTGGCAAGACCGCGTTTGATGAAGATCTAGTTCGTACTGTGGAGACGCGATTGTTAGCTATAACAAAAATTTCCGTGAACTCCGTACAGCAGATGCACTCGAAAGTGTTTGGACAATTTATTCGTCGAGCCAATAAGTATATTGACGAGACACAACCTTGGTTGTTGGCGAAAGATGACAACGCTAAAGCCAATTTTATCAAGCGTTATGGCACACCTTGCCGGTGCATTACGTGTCGTTGCCGTACTGTTGCAACCAGTTTTGACACAAGCCCCTCGCAAAATATTTGAGCAGTTGGGGTTGGATTATGCTGAAAAGGGTGTCGCAATTGGTGGGTTGACATTTGGGAAATTACCAACTGGTGTCACGTTGTTGCTAAGGGTGAACAATCTTCCCGCGTCAAAATGTTGATGAAGAAGTGGCATTTATTTCTGGTTTAGTTTCCAAGGACACTAAAGGAAAAGGTCGTGCAGTAAAAGAAGCAGCGATTGCTGCCGCTAATAAAGACACGACACCGGAAAAAGAATTAATCACGTATGATGATTTTGCGAAAGTAGAAATTCTGGCAGCTAAGATCACTGCAGGTGAAATTGTTGCCAAGTCTGAAAAATTGTTGAAATTCACACTGGATGATGGTTCTGGTAAACCACGACAAATTTTGTCTGGTATTCGAAAGTGGTATGCTGATCCGCTGTTTTGGTTGGTAAAACTGTGGCTATTGTAGCCAATATGAAACCGCGCAAGATGGCTGGTGAATTATCGAAGGTATGATTTTGTCAGCTGAAAAGAATGATATTGTGACGGTTACAATTTTGCCTGATTCAATTGAACCAGGATCGGGTATTGAGTAAAAAAAGACTCCTATGGAGTCTCTTTTTTATACTTTCAAATCTATTTGTGGCATACGTTTGAATGCTGGAATTAAGATTAATGCAACAATTAATCCCATGACTGCTTGTGCGATATTACCAACTATTGACGCGACTCCAGCGGGCCAATTGTACAAGATTGCTCCCGCCACAACGTAACCAATCACCATAATAAGGCTGCCAATTAGCAAAGCAATTGCCTGTGGCAAAATTGATTTACGATAACCAATATAGCCGACCAACAATCCTTCTGCACCATGAATGATTAATGAAAAAATCATCCATTGTGGATAGCCCGCAAGTAAATCAAGTAATAAACCACTCATACGCCAACAATCAATCCACTTCGGGCCCCACCAAGAAGCGCGGCGATGAAAATACCGGCTTCCACAAGATTGACAAAGCCATTAGTAGAGGAACGGGAATTTTTATCACATAAGATAATGCAATTATTAAAAGCAATGATTACCGCTAATATGGCGATATGTTGCGATTTAGAGTTGTGCATGTTGTTTAGTCCTTTGAATGTTTATCTGATCAACGTTTTTATGAAATCGATACAATAAATGATGTAAGTGATATCTCTGATCAAGTTCATGAGATGGAACTCAAAAATGAAACGTTTATCATATTTTATCAGTTATTGATACGTAGTGCAATTTGATTTTTGGTTAAAAAGCATCATTTATCTTAGCCTTTTTGTTGAAAAATGAGAATAAAATGTACCATATAAACTAATGTTGCCGTGCTGTGTTATATTAACAAACGGAGTGGTTCTTTGGTTTCAATACATGTCCCAATAATCAAAAAACTCAGTTAAATTTTTTTATATGTAATAATAATTAAAAATATATTTGATTTTGCTGGTTAATCAAATCAGTTTTTAGACAAGTTCACGTTCGCTCATTGTTGAACTTTGTGCTATAATATTGGTGTTGACATAAGTCAAAAATTTTTGGAGGTCTAAAACACATGACTGTTAAGATTGGTATTAACGGATTTGGACGTATTGGCCGCTTGGCTTTCCGTCGCATCCTTGAGTTGTCAGACAAAGCATCAGATATTGAAGTTGTTGCTATCAACGACTTGACAAGCCCTGACATGTTGGCATACTTGTTGAAGTATGACTCAATTCACGGTACTTTGCATGCTGATGTTTTCATCTGATGAGAGCGGTATTATCGTTAACGTAAGCACTATGCTGTTTACTCAGAACGTAACGCTGCTGAACTTGAAGTGGGTTGCTAACGATGGTGTTGATTATGTATTGGAAGCTACTGGTTTCTATACTTCAGCTGAAAAGTCCACAAGCTACTTGGATGCAGGTGCAAGAAGGTATTGGTTTCAGCCCCAGCCGTGCAGTTCCAACAGTTGTTTACGGTGTTAACCAAGACATCTTGACTGCAGACGACAAGATTGTTTCTGCAGGATCATGCACAACGCAATCATTGGCTCAATCGCTAACGTATTGGAAAAGGAATTTGGCGTTAAAACTGGATTGATGTTGACTGTTCACGCTTACACAGCTTCACAAAGCTTGCAAGATGGACCAAAGTCAGCTAACTTTGCAAAGCGCCAAGCAAATCGTGATGCTGCTTCAAACTCATTGCCACATTCATCTGGTGCGCAAAGGCTATCGGTTTGGTTGTGCCTTCATTGGATGGTAAGTTGACTGGTTCAGCTATCCGTGTTCCTGTTCCTGATGGTTCAATCACTGAATTGACTGCCGTTTTGAAGAAAGACGTTACAGTTGAAGAAGTTAACGCAGCTATGAAGAAGTACGAATCTGATTCATTTGGTTACAACGGTGACGGATTGGTATCTACTGACATCATCAACGATACACATGGTACTGTCTTTGATCCAACACAAACTGAAGTTGTTGCGGAGAAGGTCAACAATTAGTTAAGGTTGCAGCATGGTACGATAACGAATACGGTTTCACTTCAAACATGATCCGTACATTGTTACACTTCGCAACATTGTAAAATTAAAGACATCACATACTTTTGGGTAAGATGTTATTTTAAGAAGACCGCTATGGCGGTTTTTTGTTGCAATTAATCAGTAATCATTTTTTAATGTGTTAATGTTACAAAAAGTAATAAAAATCAAACAAATCTTAAACAAATGTTGCGATAACAGCATATTCGTTTTAAATGTGATATACTTTACTCAAATATCGAACAGGAGTTCTATTTGTGAAAGTTGCATTTTCTTCAGATAATCACTTTGATTTAAATCATATTGATGTTAAACGCGCAATGCATGCTCAAGCGCTCTATTTGTTGAATCAAAATGTTCAATTATATGTGATTGCTGGTGATTCATTTAATGATTTTGCAGAGACATTATCTTTTGCACATGAGATGCAGGCGCTTCGTGCAAGACAAAATGACTATCCGATTTATTGCTGGCAATCATGACATGGGCAAAAACGTCAGTTATGATGAATTAGAAATGACATTGACCCACTATATTTCTATAATAAATACATGGATTTAACTGATGAAGTAAGACTAATCGGTAATAATGGCTGGTATGATTATAGTTTTGTCGGTCAGGACTATACACAAGCACAAATTGAGCAATTTAAAAAAGCTTTTTGGTTTGATCGTCGAATTGAACAACCAATGAGTGATAGAGAACGTTTTGATATTAATCTGAAGCAGATTAATGATCAACTATTAGCCGCGGGCAATCGGCAAACCGTATTAGTGAGTCACTTTGTGCCAAAAGATGATTATATAAACGTTTTCCAAATGGGAATACACGACTAGATATGGCGAATGCTTTTTTGGGAAGTCGTCGTCTGGACAAGCTTTGGATCAATCCTATACGATTGCCACAGTGACAGGCCATTTACATTTACACCCTGCGCCACTAAAAGTAGGCAATAACATTTATTATAATGCGGCGTCGGCTATAATACCACTCGCGTGCATGAATGGCAGAGTGACGATTTTATGACTGAATGCAAAATAGACTAATTATTTTGACTTTTTAAACACCCCTGTCTCGGGTGTTTTTTATTAACAGCGCCAATTTTTGAATCGCTTAATTAGTTTGACAATCGAAATACTTTGTGATAATATTTGACTATCATATATTTTGATTATCGAAGTATTTCTTAGAGAGGAACCACTATGCCAGTTCTTACAACGACTGAAATTATGAGTTTAATCCCGAATCGTTATCCTATTTTATATATGGATTACGTCGAGGAGATGGTACCGGATGAATCAATTGTAGCTGTTAAAAATGTTACAATTAACGAGCAATTTTTTCAAGGACATTTTCCTGGAAATCCTGTGATGCCTGGCGTCTTAATCATTGAATCATTAGCACAAGCGGCGTCAATCTTGATTTTATCTTCACCAAATTCAAGGGCAAGACAGCCTATATGACAGGTATTGACAACGCTAAGTTTAAGCAAATGGTTAAACCAGGTGATGTTTTGAAATTGCATGTCACATTTGGTAAACTACGCGCCAACATGGGAAGCGTATTGGTCGAGGCCAAAGTCGACGGTAAAATGCGACATCAGCAGAGTTGATGTTTGTGGTGGCGCCAGATGAAAAAAATGAATGAAGTAATTACAACTGATTTTGAAAAAAATATAGTGACCTTGTTGATGTATTTAACAATGTTATGTGGATTGAAGAAGCCTCTTTGAAACGTAGTTATTTTTCAGATATTACATTAAAAGATATGCACACCATTGATGCTATCTCAATGTATGATGAAAAAAGTGCTTCTCAGGTGGCTCGCATGATTCATCTCACTCCGAGTGCAATGACCACAGCCATTGATAAGTTAGTACAAAAAGGTTATGTTGAGCGACGTCGTTCCCGAACTGATCGGCGTGTTGTTAAACTAGGTTTAACGCATAAAGGGCGAGTGGTTTACCGTGCACATCAAGGCTTCCACCGTGATATGGCTCATAATTTATGGCTGGTATGACAACGGAAGAAGCTTCCGTTGTACAACGTGCTATTCATAATTTAAAAAGTTATTTGATGGCAATATTGAGTAAGTGAGAGGGCAACATGGAACAAATTAAAATGGTTGCAGTTGCGAGCCATTCACCCGAAAATGTGGTATCAAATGAATGAGTTAAGCAAATTGATGGATACTAACGATGAATGGATTTATACGCGTACTGGTATTCATCAACGGCACGTTGTCACAACTGAAAATACAAGTGATTTAGCAACCAGTGTGGCCAAAAAGCTTTTAGACAAAACAGGTATTTCACCGGAAACACTTGATTTTATTATTGTTAGTACTATGTCACCTGATAGTTTGTCACCTAGTACAGCAGCAATTGTTCAGTCTAATGTTGGTGCAACAAATGCCTTTGCATTTGACTTGAGTGCAGCTTGCTCGGGATTTGTTTATGGTATGAGCGTTGCCTCTAGTTTGTTAACGACACGCTATCGTCGTGGCTTAGTCATTGGTGCTGAGGTACTTTCAAAGCTAGTTGACTGGCATGATCGAACGACGGCGGTATTGTTTGGTGATGGTGCAGCTGGCGTTTTGGTTGAGCGCACACAGGAAAATGTTGGCTTATTGGCAGAAGAACTAAGGACTTTTGGTGAAAAGGTGACAATCTAGTTGCGGGTAGATTTGCAAATGATAATCCATTTTCGAAACAAATCAGTGAACTAGACCCTTATTTTCACCAGAATGGTCGTGAAGTATATAATTTTGCAACCCGTGAAGTACCTGAAGCACTTCAATCAGCATTAGAGCAGGCTAAAATATCGCCAGATGATGTTGATTATTATCTATTACATCAAGCTAATTCTCGTATTGTAGCTTCGATTGCAAAACGATTCAAACAACCGATGTCGAAATTTCCAATTAATATGGTACTAAATGGGAATACAAGTGCGGCAAGTATTGGTATTTTACTAAATGATCTAGTTGAGTCAGGCCAAGTACATGCTGGACAGACAATAGCTTTAGCTGGATTTGGTGGCGGTCTCACGGTTGGCGCACAAGTTTGGCAATTATAATTAATTCGGTGTAGTCGGCTGCACCGCAAAAATCTAACGACTATACACATATTTTACAGGAGAATAATTAACATGACAGACGCAGAAATTTTTGACAAGACAAAGGAAATTTTGGTTGACCAATTTGATTTGGAAGATGATGAAGTATCATTAACAACTGACTTAACAAATGATATTGATGCTGATTCATTAGATTTGTTTGAAGTTTTGAACCGTGTTGAAGATGACTTTGATATCAAACTTGCCGTGGCAGAAGACATCAAGACAGTTCAAGACTTGGTTGACAAGATCAAGGAACAGTTGGCTGCCTAATTGATGCGGGAAACCGCGTACATACTATAAGTTTAAGGATGAGAGCATGACAGTAAAAACAACAAACCAATTTTCGAAAAAATTAGGCATGAAATACCCTATTGTTGAAGGGGGCATGACGTGGGCTGGAACAGGTGTTTTAGCCGCAGCAGTTTCAGAAGCCGGTGGTCTTGGTATTATTGGTACTGGTTATTGGCATGGAGAGGATGTACGCCGCGAATTAAGCGTGCGAAAGCATTAACTGATAAGCCATTTGGTGTCAATGTGATGCTCCTGAGCCGCCATATCCGTGAAGTTTTTGATGTTATTATAGAAGAAAAGGTTGCTGTGGTTGCCACTGGTGCTGGGGATCCATCACCATTTTTGGATGAGTTACATGCAGCAGGAATTATTGTTATGCCAGTTGTACCATCGGTTTCTTTGGCTAAAATGATGGAAAAAAAGGGTGTTGATGCCGTAGTTGCTGAAGGAATGGAATCAGTGTGGACATATTGGTATGTTGACAACAATGGCTCTAGTACCTCAAGTAGTGGATGCAGTTGATATTCCAGTGATTGCGGCTGGAGGTATCGGTGATGGACGTGGTGTTGCAGCTGCATTTATGTTAGGCGCTGCTGGCGCTCAAATGGGGACGCGCTTTTTAACAGCTGCTGAGTCAGAAGTCCATCCCAATTTTAAAGCTAAGATTCTAAAAGCTAAAGATATCGATACGATCGTAACAGGTAATTTACTTGGCAATCGTGCGCGTGTTTTGAAAAACAAAATGGCGAAATCTTTTGTTAAAAACGAGGTTAATGAACTTCAAAAAGAAAAGCCAGATGCCGAAGCAATTGAAAAATTGGAATCTGGTACGTTGAGCGCGCTGTACAAGAAGGCGATAAAGATGGTGGTGCCTTCATGGCCGGTCAAATTTCTGGTTTAATTCATGATGAAAAGCCAGTGGCTGAAATTCTAGAAGATATTTGGGCACAAGCAACCGACTTAATGGGTGTTGAGAATACAACAAAATAGGACGATAACCCAATTTAATTGGGTTGTTTCTTATAAATATGGTATATGGGGTTTTAACATGAAAATTGGTTTATTATTCAGTGGTCAGGGTGCCCAACAAGTAGGCATGGGTTTGATTTGTATGAGCTTTGCCGGTATATCGTGAGACAATCGATCAGGCCAGTGCAATATTGGGATATGATTTAGCAACAGTTGTTCAAGACGAAACCAAAATCTTTCAAACACAGTTTGCGCAACCAGCTATATTGGCAATGAGTGTGGCAATAGCTAACGCATTAGGTGAGCGACTGCCACAACCAGTAGCCAGCTTAGGATTGAGTTTGGGTGAGTATTCAGCGCTGACTGTGCAGGTGCATTTAGTTTTGAACAAGCTGTTGCTATTATCAAAGATCGTGGCCTTATATGCAAGCCGTGGGTGACAAAAATCCAGGCAAAATGGTTGCAGTGATGGGAGATGATCAGCAATTGGTTGTTGATGTATTGACTGCAATGCAAGCAGATGGCAAACATGTTTATCCAGCTAACTTAATACATTCTCTCAATTAGTAATCGGTGGATTGCCAATGATGTTGATGAAGCGGTTGTCAAGTTGACAGATGCAGGAATTAAACGAACCGTTGAACTACCTCTAACAGGCGCCTTTCACACACCACTTTTGAAAGATGCCGCTTCACAGTTGGCAACGCGATTAGCAGAGGAAGCGTTCAATTCATTGCAGTATCCGGTGTATTCTAATACTACAGCAAAACCATTTGAAGTTAATCGGTTACATGATATTTTGACAAAAACAAATCACATCACTACCTACTTTGCTCAAGATATTGAGCAGATGGTAGCTGATGGTGTTGATACATTTATAGAAATTGGTCCGTCAGAAACATTGGTTAAATTTGCCAAAAAAATCGCACCTAAAACAATCAAGCGTTATGCGATTACAGATTTGGCAAGTTTTAATGAAATCAGTGAACTATTGATGAAAGCAGAGGTGTAACATGTCAGACTTTACCGGTAAAACAGTATTGGTTACAGGATCTTCACGGGGAATTGGATTAGCTATTGCTAAAGCTTTTGATGCTGCAGGGGCTAATTTGATTTTACATGCACGTTCAGAAATTCAAGCGGAAACATTGGCGGAATTTCAACATGATGTTCAAGTTTTACAGTTTGATATTGCCGATGCAACGGCAACTGAAGCAAGCTTAAAAGCCCTTTATAAACAGGAAAATTTTCAAGGAATTGATATTCTAGTCAACAATGCTGGTATTACGAAAAGATCAGTTGGCGATGGGCTTAACACCTGAAGATTTTGCGCAAGTTGTGAATGTTAATCTTAATGGTACCTTTAATGTCACGCAGCCAGTATTTAAAAAGATGATTCGCCAGAAACATGGTGTGATTATCAATTTGAGTTCAGTGGTTGGCTTAATGGGTAACATGGGGCAAACTAATTATGCAGCCTCAAAAGCTGGTATTATTGGCTTGACAAAATCTTTGGCTAAAGAAGGTGCAAGACGTCATATTCGCGTTAATGCCATTGCACCTGGTATGATTGTGTCGGATATGACGGCTGCCTTGCCCGAGGCTACTCAAGCTGAGATTCTTAAAAATATCCCGTTGGCGCGGTTTGGACAAGTTGATGAAGTCGCACAAACGGCATTGTTTTTAGCCGAAAACGACTACATTACTGGGCAAACAATTACAGTTGATGCGGTTTATATATATAAACCACGTTATAGTAAATACAGAAAGGAAAGGCGTGTGCGGCAAGTTAACCGTGAGCGCTCAAAATATTATGACACGAGTAGTAGTGACAGGACTTGGCGCAGTAACGCCATTAGGTAACGATACACAATCTTTTTTGGATGGTATCTTCAATGAAAGGATTGGTATTAAGCCAATCACAAAATTTGATGCCTCAGAAACTGGTATCACCGTAGCAGGACAGGTTGATGGATTTGATCCAGCATTGCGTGTTGGTAAAAGAGATGCCCGTAAGATGGACCTATTTGCGCAATTGCCATTGATGCTGCAGACCAAGCTTTGGAAAACGCTGGTTTGAAAGCGGACGCTGATGCCGATGTACCAACCACTGTGGCAGATCCAACACGTTTTGGTGTGATTTTGGGAAACGTATTGGTGGTTTGACAACGATTCAAGAGCAAGTTATTAAAATGCATGATAAAGGGCCACAACGTGTTAGTCCATTATTTTACCAGAGTCAATTCCTAACATGGTTTCTGGCAATGTATCACTACGTTTTGGTGCAAAGGGTATTAACTCAACAATCGTGACCGCTTGTGCTTCCGCAACTAACGCAATTGGTGAAGCCTTTTGGCGGATTCAATCAGGTAAAGCTGATGTGATGTTGACTGGTGGTTCTGAAGCAACTGTTAACGAAATTGGTATTGCTGGTTTCGCAGCTTTGACAGCTTTGTCAAAAGAAGAAGATCCGACACAAGCTTCTAAACTTTTGATAAGAACCGTCATGGCTTCGTTCTAGGTGAAGGTTCTGGTATTTTGGTCATTGAAAGCTTAGAGCATGCACAAGCACGTGGTGCCCATATTTTGGCTGAGCTGGTTGGTTATGGGGCTTCTTCTGACGCTTATCACATGACGTCACCTTCTCCTGATGGTGAAGGTGCTGCACGAGCAATGCGTGATGCGCTAAATGATGCCAATTTAGATGCCAATCAAATTTCTTACATTAATGCACATGGTACAGCTACAGGTGCCAACGATTCTGGAGAAGCGCATGCGATTGCGACAGTATTTGGTGAAAATACGGTGCCTGTATCATCAACTAAGGGAATGACAGGACATTTGTTAGGTGCAGCCGGTGCAATTGAGGCATTGATTTCTGTTGGTGCATTAACACGTGGTGAATTACCTGTTAACGTTGGTGTTGATGAACAAGATGATGATACAAAAGTGGTTAATTTAGTTGATGTTAATACGAAACATCAAGCACCTGAATATGTACTGAGTGCCAACTACGGTTTTTGGCGGACACAATGCTGTCATTGTATTTAAAAAATGGCACGAAGAGGCTTAAAAATGAGTTTAGATATTGAAGAAATCCGACAACTAATTGCTGATTTAGAAAACAGTTCATTACGTGAATTTGAAGTGACTGATGGTGATTTTAATTTGCATTTGTCAAAAAATGAAGCTGCATCAATCATCAATCCAGTTGCAACAACACAAAACGCACCTCAAGCACCAGCAGCTCCAGTTGATGCGCCACATGCATTGGCACAACCAGAAACAGCAGGTGTTGAAATTGTCGCGCCAATGGTAGGTACGGTTTATTTGCAGCCTAAGCCAGAAGCACCAATGTTTAAACAAGTTGGTGACAAGGTAACAGTTGGCGAAACAGTGGCTGTTATTGAGGCAATGAAGCTAATGACAGAAATTCATAGCGAAGTGTCAGGAACAATCAGTGAAATTTTGGTAGAAAAATGA